>VXBA01000527.1:1448392-1510454 GCA_013399895.1 Serilophus lunatus
CAAAAACCAGAAAACGAGGATCAAAGCATACAGTAAAGTGTCAGCCATCAAACTCTGGAACCATAACAAAGCCTTTATAATCTAAAAAAGATTACACGGTTGCCATTTTATAGTGTTTCTGTGAGTGAGAGATAAATGAGAACATGGTAAAGGTCCAAAATATACCAGCTGAATAAAACCCAATCTGTTACATTTTCCAAGACAAACCTCTGCTCAATGAGCTTTACTAGAAGCAGCACAGTGAGTATAGCCAAATTTCCCCTGAACAGGAAAACCTCAGCCCTGTAGATCAATGGCAAGAAGAGCCAAAGAGTGTAACAAAGACCCTTTCAAATGCAGGAAGTTCGAAGAAGAACAAATCAGCTACTGTGAAAGTACCAAAACTTCTATGGCCTGACACATTTGCAAAGGTGCGGTTTTATAGGAATACATGACTTTATACTTTATTAGTATAACCTTACACTTGACAGCAGTGTCATATCAGCTCTTTTAAAGTATGTCACTAAATAAAACAAGCATGAACTGTGAGAGACTCAGAGCAAAGAGCTGTACACACCTGCAGAACTGTTTGATCACAGTACAGTTGTTCTGAATTTTACACCAAGTTTCCACCACTGTTGATTTTACAAAGCATTTTGAAAGGGAAAAAAACCACCAGCTATAAGCAACTTCTGAATGTTAGCTCACTGTCCTACCCCCCTACATTGCCTGCTACTGAACAAACACCCAATGAGGAAGGTTAGTACCAAACTTCAGCAATTAAAGAAAAGTATTTTAAGTTGCTCCTTTCAAGAGATCCAGAAAAGCAAATTAATTACTGTGACAGATCCTGAAAACATCTGATTGTAAACTGCTGAAGACTTGACACCAGCGCAGTGGATTTTGTCCAGAAGAAAAGAGTGGGGAAATATACACAAATACTCCTATTCTTTTTGGATGACTGAGACATTTATGGGCAAAACATATTTTACCACATCACGCATTTTTTTTCGTCTGGAGTTTTACCATCCATTTCTAAACAAACTAGATACTATAGCTGTACACATTTTCAGAGACCACCACTTTAGCTTTTCTCCAAAACTCAGGTACCTGTAAAACCAGTGGTTTCCATATTTCCAAATTAAGGCTACAGAAAGATGACTTAATGACTGATCTCAGAAATTCATTAAACTGTAGTAGAATGCTTCCAGCTCGTAATACCATTGGAATTGTTTTTTTGTTTTAATAATGGACTTGCTGCAACATTCCCTAGGAGCACTGGAGACCTGCCATTAGTCTCTGGAAGGGCTGAAATAAGAGAAAGAATCAAAGTAACACAGTAAAGTCTCTTAAAATCAGTACTTGACTTTTTGCTATGTATGTATCCTATGCATCAGGTCAAGGAAGAGAGACAGCTGGGCAACATTAAAACAAAGCTTTGTGGAGTTTCATGATTTAATAGGTTTCACTGCAAACTTGTTTGTATGGAGCGTCTTTTAGAAATGAAAGTATTGAACTGCATCTGTCTTTTCAGCAGAGCACAGAAAAGGTACAGGAAAAGAAAATAGAGCACAGGAATACAAAGCGAAAAAATAAAAGATGATTTAAATTGTGTGAAATATGCTCTTTTAAGACTGTTGTCACCAGAATGTCTCATGTGAAAACATCCTTTAAAGTACAGAATTTGAGGTCTTAAATTAATTTCGCTCTTGCTTAAATATTATGTTTTGCTATTTTCACACTTTATCTACAAAAGGTGGAGTTTTTTCAGGGTTTGTTTTGAGCGCAGTCACACACATATAAACCACATATTCCTCAACAGGTGCAATGGTACTGGTTAAAACAATTGTAGCAGAAGGAAAAAAATATTGCCTTCCTTAACACTTTAATCAAATGTATTGTCTGGCTAAAATCAGGGAAATTTTATTCCTCAAACACAAGCTTGCAGCACTAAGTATGAATGTGAGAGTTCGCTTATTTCTCTGTCACTGACAGTGCTACTTATCCAGCTAAATTATGACTACACTGAGATCTACATCTACAGCAAAAGGAAAACTGGTAGGAAAACTGGTTATACAGCTTTCGATCTGGTTTTACTCAAACATTGTTCAAAGTCTTGTGAGCCCAAGTAACTCTAGTCACTATCTGATTCCTTCCTGATATGATGGGCTGTACAGTATTTTAAGTAAGTGTAGGCAAACCAAAGTCTAACAGCCACAGATACACTTGGATATCTTTGCAATAGGAAAAAGCAGAGTGAAGTACAGAGGTTTGTGGCTTTTAGTTGGGCTATGAAATAAAACAGCATTCTGCTTTCCCTGCTGGGTTACTCCTGGCACTGTTAGCACTGGATGTAACTAAGAGGATGAAGTTCATCCACGAGTCCTTTTTGGGCCCCTCGACACCTCCCACCAGTGCAGCTGCAATCCCCTCCACCAATCCAGTCCAAGCTGAACACAAACTGTAAGATTGGTAACTCTATAGAGCCTGGGAATTTTGAGAAAAGATTAAGAAAAAACGCTGCAACAGCTCAAGTCTTTGCAATGCATATGAAGTCCCAGAGGCTGAAAGAACCTACAAGCTGCGAGTCCAAGAACCTACAACTTGTGACAGCTGCACCAAACACACAACAGAGGCTTCACACATCTTCTGTCTTCCCTGTCATTATGTTTTGTCTCCAATGGGACAAGGTTCTGCTCACTGGTGACCAGATTATGCCTTTCTTGTAGTTCATCAGATCAAGCATTCAAAAGATTCAGAAATAAATCTTGTTTAGTTGAGTGTAAAGATTTGCAAGCTTAGCCAACCATATTCTCAGGCAAAGGTAAGGACAATATGATGTTGGTATCCCAGTTTTCTGCAAGAACTTCCACAGAGAAGCAGTTAGTATCAGAACATGGCTCCAAGAGACACTGAGTGAATCTAACTGGAGTCTCTGGAAAGATGAAATGAAGCAAAAAAGCTTTTCCAGCTTCTTTACCCAGATGATAAAATCTTCTCCATTACCCCACACATTTTGTTCTCATCTTACTAACATACGTGCATAGGCAAAAAATATGTGAATTCTTCAAGTAAAACTCAGCTTCAGGGAAAAGAAATCTCTCAGAAACTTTAGAACCATGAAGTTACAAAGAATGCACAAGAAAACTCACAAGTCTCAAGAGTATTTGCTTTTCCCTGAGATGCTGGCAGAAGAATTTACCTCCTCTTTGTTCTGGCCTTGATACAATATTGTACAGTGTCAGATGGAAATTTCTCCGTTTTTCACCAAGGAAAGGCTCAGGCTGTGTAAGGACAGAAGTGGGTGATGCTTTGCAGCAGACATGGCTGAGCTCAGCATGGTGAGTCCTACAGTGCTGGATTTTAGCTAAGGGATGTATCCCAGCTGGACAGCTCAGGGCTCTCCCTGTGCGAGATGGGAATAGCAGCAAACCATGGAAGATTGTCAGTACTCAGCAGGGTTCCCCAGCCAGGCACCCACACTTGGGCTATTGTAGTAGGGAAAACCAGAAAAAGATCAAGAAAACATGATGCATTACCCATATTCCTCTGGGCACGCAATGAACAACCAATTACCCAAACTTCACAACACACCAGGGGTCAAGCAGAACAATCCTGCAGTACTTTTACTGTCCTATCTCTTCAGAGTCCCCTATCAAGGTCCAGACATTTCCCCTCCCCCCGTCCCTGCTTCCTCCAATGCCTCAGGCATTGAGCACAGACGGGAGATAGATCTACACCACAGTATTTGTACACAGCCTTTAACAGGTTTATAAGGAACAGAAACAGACGAACTGCAATGTGTATTTCTTTTGCAGCTTTCCTAACAAATGACTTTGGGAGATGAATGGTTAAGCAATTCAGTAGGGGTATTAAGAAGACTTTGGAAAGTAAGACCCTGGTTAGAAGAGTGTAAACATGCTGCTCTTTGCTTACTTACTGTTACTTCACCCACTGGAACTCTAAAAAAGAGCTACAGGACCACAGAAATAATACCAAAATCAGAGACACACAAACAAGCCTGGTTTTAAGTTGCCTTTAACTCTTACTTATTAGGCAGCAGGGTGCTCCAAGTAACTAAAGCAAAATAAACCACAGCAGACCAGGGACACATTCTTCCACCTTGGTCTGCCTGGGACACCTTGACTACAGCAAATGTTTTCAATTACATGAGTTTCGCATCCTTTTTTGTGTTTTCAGAGGATCAAACACTGGATATGATGGTCTTTTCTTTGAACTTCTTGAATGCTCATACTACTGCTTCACCACAGTGTCTGAGAAGCATTAAGTGAACAGCCTGGCTTGGAGAGCTGCTAATTCAAAACAGAGCTGTATAACTCACATGGTTTGTTTAAAGCAAACTAGAAAAACATCCCCCTGGTTGAGACTCACTCAAAGATATTTTAGTATTAGGATCAGCTTACTCACTGGAAAGCAGCATGAAATAGTGGTAAGAAAATCTGATTTATGAAAAAAAAAATAAAAATACTCAAACCATAATACAAGTAGATAATTTTTTCAACCTAGACTAGAAATAATGCTGAAATCCTTCCATAGGTCCCCAAACAAGATTTATTTGTGAATGTGATGAAGTCTTCAAGAAAGTATAAACCCCTCTATAATTCAAGCCATCACATGTGATGTATCAAAATGCTTTGAAAGAATTCAGAGCCTTTCCTTCACCATCTCAAGATGGTTCATTTTCCAGCAAATGACATTGCAGTAGTTGACAGTTAAATTTAAGGAACTGAAAATAAATGCGAGTTGTTGGTTTTTTTGTTGTTAACTGACTGACTTGCAATAAAGTCTTTACAGATGTTCTTATAAAACTTGGCTTTTTTTCTTCTTTTTTTGTTACATGATTACACACAGAATTACACACACAGAATTAATAAGGTTGGAAGAGACCATGGAGATCATCAAGTCCAACCTTTACCTAGGTTAACAACCTACCCAACATCAGTCTAACATCTATACCATCTAAACCATTTAAACCATGTAAAGCATACCACTAAGTTCATCATCTAACCTATCCTTAAACACATCCAAGGACGGTGACTCCACCACCTCCCTGGGAAGCCCATTCCAGTGGGGGATCACTCTCACTGTGAAAAAGTTCCTCCTGATATCCAACCTAAACCTCCCCTGACGCAGCCTAAGACTGTGTCCTCTCGTCCTGTCACTGGGAGCCTGAGAGAAGAGACCGATCCCCACCTGACTACAGCCTCCTTTCAGGGAGTTACAGACAGCAATAAGGTCACCCCTGAGCCTTCTCTTCTCCAGGCTGAACAATCCCAGCTCCCTCAGCCGTTCCTCATGGGGCTTGTGTTCCAGCCCCTTCACCATCCTCGTTGCCCTTCTCTGGGCACGCTCCAGCAACTCAATATCCTTCTTAAACTGAGGGGCCCAGAACTGGACACAGCACTCGAGCTGTGGCCTAACCAGTGCCAAATACAAGGGAAGGATAACCTCCCTGGTCCTACTGGCAACACTATTCTTGCTCGAGAGTGTAATTTTCTGTTTGAGTGTGTCCCTTTGACAAAACTGAAATCATGCTATGTCATGGTTTTAGGGTACTTTTTACTTATAAGTTTCCATTTTAGGTTCTTACACTGAAAAAGTTTTGCTGATAAGTAAAATAAATTTTGTTATCAACCAGACAAAGCTCAATTGTCTCTGTTCTGGTAGTTAACTCATCATTCATTTCACATGAACAGAAGGGGAAGAAAGCTTTCCTTCATGGGTATCTTTTCCATTAGAGTCCTAAAACATTTTACAAGTTTCGTTTATCAGTCAAGCTGAACTTTGCTCTAACAGCAGCAGCAGAACATCTTGTATCCCCACAAGTGGAAAATCAGGTTATAAACATTTAGAATTATTATGTTTGCATAAGCTCCTCTATTTAAATGCATCAGTGTAAGAGTAGATTTAAAGTGGACTCCCACATATGCTTAGACAAGGCTTAGCTATGACAAACTCACTCAATCATTAAATACCTATGTAAGAGCTCATTTTCTTCAGGAAAAAGATGGGGATTAATTGCTAAGTTAGCTATAATCACACATTGTAGAAGATGAGTGGCCAGCTTATCCCTAGCAGAAAAAAAAAAATCATTAAAGGACTTCTCCAGCTTTTTACACAGCATTAAGTAAAGCACTGGAAAGTGCTGGAAAAGCCTTTTCACCATCTTAATGTTTTATTTTTTGGGGGGAGGGAGAAGTGAAATTTGGATCTTCTTAAAGTATGACAAATTCTGCTCCTTGATCAAAGAAAAATTCTGAAGCTGACTTCGTTTCAGCACTGGTTCATATACTTCTTATAATTTAAAAAAAATAGATTTAACCTAATCTCTATTATATTTAGAATGGCAGCAATTTATACATTAAAAATATATTTATATTCCCATATGTACTTTGCTTGTGTTTTATTTATAAAACTACATATTTACTAAATGCAGCATACTAGATTCCAAGTACAGCTTATTTTAAAAATGTATGCTTGAACTCAGCTATGAATAAGATATACACTAACTCCATACAAGAAATATGCATAAAAGTACATTTCAGTCAAAATTTGGCCCTTCCAGGAAATAGATATTAGGGTTCTAAAATATATTACATTTATAAGAATCAGTGTTAAAGACTTCCTGTAAAGATTTCTCCTCCTAAAAGAGAAGGAAATACCACTACATGTTGCATTCAAAATCAAAACACAGTTCTGAGAAGGTGAACACTTGGCTGCAAGAAGTCAGAGGCTCCTTCAAAGTTTTGAAATGAGGCTTATGCACTGCAGAGTTCTAGTGATGGAAAGATTGGTTCACAGTTATTAACTGGTAAGAGAATAAGCAACAGAACAATGCACAAAAAGTAGGAGATTGAAACTAAAAGCGGATTTTGGTCATAAGAGGTCCTTTCATTTGCTCTTTTCTCCAGCTAGTAGTTGCAGTAAAAAAAAAGAACAGAACTCAACATAAGGAGAGACAATGAAGGGCTGGCCTATTTTGGCTTATGCTTCATTCCTTAAATACATACCTATATAAACTTCCAAGAAAATAAAAATTTCTCTTTGCTTCAACTGCCACCCACTGGAAAAGGAAAGCAACATTAATTCCACATAGTAAGATGCAAAATAGGTCACAAAATCAATCTGACAGACACTGGCACAGATTACATTAAAACTCTGGAGTTGCCTTGAAAATCTTATTGGCACTGCTAGAATTCAGCAAACTGAAACAAAAACTCAAATGCAGCAACAAACCAGAACTTTGCTTCCTCTCCCCACCCTGGCTCTGACCAGTGGGCATTTGGGTTGTATTACAGAACCTTTGGGAAGGAGCTGGGGTTCATGGGATGAAGGAAGAGCAGCACTCTCTGACAAACATGGTGCAACACAGACCAGCAGCACCACACACCTGGCATTTCTCATCATTCTGGGCTGTGCTGCCCCTGTGACCCTCTGGGTCCATCCCTATACTCAGATTGCTGCTTTGTCTCCCACCTGCTCTTGCCTTACAGCAGAAATGAATCAACTTCCTTGCCTAAACGGCAGCTTTGGCTTTTCCTCTTTCCCTCACCAGCAACCTCCATATTTCCTTCAGTGCACATATGAGGCAGCTGTGGTACAGATCCAATAACTTAATCTTTTAAGAAACAGAGCACTGTGGAAGGGCTTCCTGAAAAAAGATAGCATAGGCTGCAACAGAGCATTATCACCCACTTCAGACAAAACTTGTTCTAACTTAAAATAAACATATACTTTCACAGAAAGCACTTACCTAGGACAGCAACATGAGGTATTTGCACACAAAATCTGCACATCAGGTGTTTAACAGCATGTTGCACAAGAATGCAACAAAACTCACCCTTAGCTGGAGCTGACTGCTCTGCAGACACCCGGCTCTGATGAACCTGCAGTGAGGCTGCGATGGCTCAGCCAAGGAAGGGAGAATCACAGCTCAGACTATGAATGATACAGACACACCCTGACTTCCTGGAGAAAAAAAACCAACCTCTGTTGAAACCAGACCAAATAAAAAGGGAGAATTAGACTCCAGACTATCATCCATATTTAAGATATTCTCAAGTGTATATGCGATGAAGCAAGATTTGCCAAGAGAAAATATACTCTGCAATTACAGATGAGCTGAGAGGCATAAATTGCAGATTCTCTCACTATAAGGGTCCAAGAAAACTGGATAAAGGTAAAAGAGTCCTAAGAACTTACTAGAAGCATGGTGGGGATTAACAGAAAAAATATCTGGCAACATTCCCACAAAAAAATACTCTTCTGCTGTTGGAAAGGTGAGGGGTTACCTAGGGGAATGACTTCACTGGACTTTGCACAACAAGAGATGCTTCTTTCACAGGGCAGAGTTGGGGCCAAGATACCTGCAAAAGTTGTAATACTGCTTTGAGCTGTGTCTTCCTGCTCTCTCGTTCCCCAACATGTTTTCTTCTAGGTAAGTGCTGTCTACTGACCCCTGGTTCAACCTGTCCTTCCCTAACCCCTGTGCTAGGTTGGAAAGAACTAAGTCATTGGGGATATTGGCATCTCCTTTTTAGCAGAGAGAATTAGAAAAGATATATTCAAGTGCTGATGACTGACTGAATTCAGTCCAAAGCAAAACTGGATATATTTTAGCTCTCAAGTTACCTGGAAGAGTGTAGGTCCATAATAGGAAGCTCTCGCCCCAGGGATGCTGCTTCTTAGATAAACTTGTCAAAAAAATTGTAACTGTCAGCTCCTGCCAGTAATCTGAGTGCTCCATGAATTTCCCGACACACAAATCTGCTCTGGATATTTGGCAATCAGCATCCCCAGGTCATTAGTGAGAACAGTAGAGTTCAGTGAAGGCCACAGTCATCGGCCAACAGACACATTAGGAAACAGCTCAACTCTTGTTGAGCAATTCACAGCTCAGCACCAACACTGCACTAACCGACACATTAACACTGGATGTGAAGAAATGTCATCATCATTCTCAGGGATTGTAGGAACCAGACTGTAAAAAAATAATCTTTAAAAAACCCCAAACCAAGTAGCTATCAATAATGAAAGTATCTATAATCAAGTCTGCTCCTTCACCTGCAGAGATACTTGTATGACTAAGGGTTTCAGATCTAGTTTTTTTAATTTAATCTGAAAAACCAGAGTTATCAAAATGAAAGATCCTGGCAGCACCGGCTTGATGTAAGACAACCATCTGTGCTCTTTCTTACAGGAGTATGCATTAAATATATTTTTGAAAAATAAATCAAGAATAAATCTTACTTTCACAGGAGTTTGTCAATAAAATACTCTGACAGACAACTGTGCTCACTGGCAAGCAAAATATTTTCTCAACAGGCCCTAACAAAATCAGTGAGGTACAAAATACTCATTTTGGTCACAGTCACACCAGCAAGCACGCAGTCACCCAGAGGCATTACAAAACATATCATAAATATCTTGAGATAAAACATACAAGGCAGCCAGTGTCATATTTCAAACATGACAGCCTTTCAACACTATTGTACTGTCTATTTATCTTGATTTTCCTTGAGAATACAACTTCAAAGCATATAATGAGCACTACTTGTTCCTGGTTGGACCATATCTTTCTACCAATTTTTACACAGAGGACTTTTTGAAAACAAGAGACTGTTTCTACTAAGAAAGAAATACAAGCTTCTTTTGTTCAAACAAAAATCAAATAGAGTCTCCTCCTAGAAGAGCATAGTTCAGCCACCAAACAATGTGTTAGCAATAGCTTTGCACTCAGAATTTCCCACACAAAGGCAGATTGCAGAAGCCAAGCCTAACCTAGCTTGGCTGCTAGACAGTTTTGATCATCTTTTCAAATATCTGTCTATATGTTCAAGCACCTAAACCTTAAAAAAATATATCCTTCTTCCCTTAAGCTGGTCCTCATAGTAAATATTGATATATTCAATGCACTAAAGTAAATTAAATACCTTTGGTATGATGAGGAACAAAGTGGTCCTGACAAACACTCAGGTTTCATGAGTTCCTTCAGCAGAAAAACCGTGACAAGGCTTAAACTACACGTCCTCAAGAAACCAGAGAACATGAAAAAGAGTCAAGTATACAAACAAGGATTTTATTAGATCTCTAATAAATTGGTGTTGATGGGGAAAAAAGAAAAATCAAACACTCAGAAAATAACTTGACACTTGAGTGCTAAACATCCATACAATTTTCTCTCTTTGTCATCTTATCATTAGCAATTTGTCACACAACAAACAATGAGGCTAAACCAACACAGGTCTAGGCTTCCAGCTCCAAATCAGTAGCACAAATGACTTCATTGCTCAGGGGTGGGGAAAAAAAGCTGAGGCTGAAGTTTAGATTTACTGCATATGTTTCAAGATAAGCTGTATTGATTGACAGCAGGCAGCCAGGATTAAACCAAGTCTATAAATACCTCAGTCATTTACGAGACTGCAAAAGACTAAACAAAACAAAAAAAATCAAAGCCACTCATGGGCAAAACGTACATAACATTGCAGAGGTTTTCGGCCATCCAGGAGGTGAGAAACAGGATTCTAACTCAGACAGCTCCTCTGAGCCTCGTGAGGTGGAAAGGATGTCAGCCCACAGGCACCTTCAGAAAGGAGGGGAACTCCTACTAAGCTGTTTGGAATGAGCTTGTTTTAGTAGGGTCTCTGCCACAGGCACATACAGTAACCAGTGCAATGATAGCCCCCAAACCCACTAGCCAGGCTCCTAAGGGCTATCCCACCTCCACTTTTACTACCAACAGATAAAAATGAAACCACTTGGTTACATTTCAACCCAACAAGACCATAGTTGGCTCACAACTCCAATGAAAAGTATTAGAAACAGCATATCAGTTTTGTTCTCAAAAGTGGGCAGCACCCTGGGACTCAAAATAATCTTGTTCTGGGGCACAGAGAGGTGCTGGGTTTTTTTGCTTGTTTGTTTTAAAGTCTGATGGTTGGCTGATTAAATGGGAGGGGAAGACAAGCACACAGCCTCCTCCCTTAGCAGTCAGGCAAGTATCATACAAGGCTAAAAGCTTAATGTGCATCAGTTTCATGAGTTTATCTGTAATAGTCATTCCCAGACTTTATGGATGGTAATTATTATCATATGAATACCAACTATTTTTAAATATCCTGAAATAAACTTATCCAGACACACTCCATGGCAAAGCAATTACCAGAAAACACATTCATTTTTGTAAGAGAATACCATAAAAAGTATTCTGTGGTTTTATGCACTTCCTTGGCTTGAGAAGTACTTGTAAAGAATTTATTTTATGGCCTGCCTCTTGGATTTGCAGTTATTGATATAAATCTGTGTTGCTTCACTTCCATCTTTCACTCAGAAACTGTCAACTTTATGGTCAATCAGAAGAAAGCAACAGGTTCAAAACAAATTACTTCATGGATGTCAGGGCACCTTCCTGTCAGTGAAAGGCAAACATAATATTGCACTTGCATAAATTTTAATTGAATTAAAAACAGCCAACAGAAAATAATTTGAAACACACAGATACACACATAAGATTTCAAACCACTGTATTAATGTTACTTTAGTCACAGAATTTGGTCTAGAACAGACCAGAAATAAAACTTGCACGACTCTTGCCAAGATCAGATTTGTGCAGTTCCCAGTACTCCTGTGTGCCATGTTCAGGAAAGGACACATTTCCTGGGGTCTCTGGTACAGGGGCAACACACTGGTGCAGCTTCCAGTCATACAAGCTGTAGGGATAATCCTGTAGAGTCAGAGATAAAACCCTGCTTCCAACAGTGAAGACTTTTGCAAAAGTACTGAAATATCATAAAAAGTTGTTGGGGTAGCTCTGACTTAGAAAGGCAATGCCTCTTCAAGAAAGTGTAAAAACTCTTGTGGGTAGAAATAATTGCCTTTTAAACGAGAATACAACACAAACCACTTCAGCACTATTTTACCAAGGCTGTAAAGAGCTCTCCCAGGCTCATTTCTGTTAATTGCATCTTTGCAAAGTGCAGCCAAGCAGATGCAGAATGATTATTTTCCCTGTACTACCCCAAAGGCTCTGAATGGGTGTAGTTTTCCCTCTTTCCTTTTATCTGCTCTTTGTCCTTTGTTTCCATATAGAGCTCTACCACATTCTGCACTCAGATTATGCAGATAAAGGAAGATACAGAGAAAGATGACAACTTCTGTCATGGAGCAACAATTCAAAATACTATTGAAACACAAACTGCTTTGGTGCTTTATAGGCAGCTTTTGGACAGAACCTGAAAAGCAGAATGGAGAGGCTGCATTTAAAGTAAGGATGAACTCGGAGAAAAAAGTCACATAATCTTTCTCATCAGTGGATGATTAACTGAGGAATTCATTTCCCAATGAAGTCAGTCAGCCCCCAGACTCCACTGGTAAATCCCATCTTGTCATCTTTCACATTCAGCTCTGACTCATCTGCAACAAACATTTCAATCCACAGCCTATTCTTTTTTTCCTGCATTCTTTTTTACAGTAGGTTAGGTATACACTTTGTAAATGCAGTGAGGGGGACGGAGGACTATAGAATGAACTTGGACTGCATCATGAAGAGACACACCCGAGTTAGCTTTAGGGACCTTAAATACCTGTGTCAATGAACACAACACAGGCACATCCCTCAGTGCTGGCTAACACCTGTGAAGTATTTACACTGCACAGTCCACACTGAGGCTTGGGCCGCTGCAGATCAGCTGCACTGAGAGAACTCGGACACATTCGCAGAGGTTACAGTCTCACCTCCAGTCTCACTGCACATGTGGAGAGAGGTGATCAAGGGGCTCCTCCTTCTGGGAGCAGCAGCCGGAGCTGAGCTCCAGCTGTGGATGGGCAGCACACCCACAGGGTAGAGGATTTGTGCCTCTGCCCAGCGGGTGGAACACAATGAAGCACTTCAAAGGGAAACAAAGATGGATGGTTAATTTAAACTATTAGGCTCTGATGTACTCATAGAACATGGTTTAGCTTGGCAGGGACCTTAGAGATCACCTTGTTCCAACTCTCTGCCATGGGCAGGGACACCTTCCACTAGTCCAGGTTGCTCCACACCCTGTTCAACCTGGCCTTGAACACTTCTAGGGATGGGACTCAATCTGAGATTAATTTTAATTATAACGATAATGATTGTGGCTTTTAGACATCAAAATAAACTCACAGTCCTGAAAGCTTCTATGCTTTTTGCAGGAAATCAGCTATTTTAATATCAGAAGGCATCTTGCCAAGTTTTATTTGTGTAGCAACAAATAGCCATGTTCTCTTCTAGAGATTTTTAAAAACATTTGTTTTAACAAAGATAACTTAGAAAATTTAGCTTTCTAGTTTAGAAATAGGTCCTAGTTCATAAATGATTTGTGATCAAAAAGTAAAAATTACTATGCTACTATTCCATTCAATAATAAAAGTATGACTCTACTGTATAATGATGTTCTAATGAAAAGGTGGGTTATAATTCATTAAATAGAAAAAAAAAGGAGAAAAACCTCTTTTCTGGTGAAAACAATGTATCTTCCCGACCAATTATCTCACACATATTGACCCAACAGAATTACCAGGACCTACTCTTTAGCCACACCAACATCCCATCTATGTAAGTGAATATATTTTTCTGTGTGTTTGTATCAGCCACTGAGTGGCAGCAATTCCTTCATACCTAAATCTGAATGATAAGATGTAGGATAAAAATTTCAAAGTATTTCTAACTCTTAATTCTTTTATACTGCCTCTAAATTTTTTGCACTACATGCAAACAATAATAACTAATAAAATACCTTTATCACACGTTTCAATTTTATATCATCAAAATTTCAAAAGTAACATACTTTCTTCTGATAATCATACATCCTTAGAACTTGGTTATATTCAGTTTTACAAAAAGATAATTTTGAGTGAAATTACGTGGATCAAGAAAATTGAAAACTTCAGTATTTAGTGATTTCTTAAACTAATGCACACACCTGTATTTTATTCTGAAATGCAAGGTAAGAGTGAGAAAGACTAAAAAAAAAAGATATCTAAGTCCATAATTTGCAGCCTTTTATTTGCCTCTCAGTATTTGCAGGTTTGATCAGCACAAGCTGCATTTGAGATGGAAAGCCAGAGATGTTATTTGCTACTACGTTGTTAATAGACTATTGAGTGTACAAGGCCAAGAACCACAAAAGATTTAAAAGGAACAAAACACACAAGTGTATCTAGGATTTTAACGCTGAATATTTGTAGAGATACTAGGTATTGGAATCCAGTCTTTAAATGAATCTCCAAAACTAGGAAACTATCCAACATGAGAACTGTTTTCCCACACCTGTCTGCTCTGCAGATTCAGTTCCGTCCTTGGAAGCATCCAACTATCAAGACAGGGGACACAGGACAATATCATCCTTGCACAAAAACCTCCTGCAAGAGCTCCTACTTCCAGATCAACACCCTGCTCTACTTGAACAATCGAGAAGTGAAGTGGTGCAACACACAGGGCCCACGAGTGCACAGATGTCAGATGTAACCACAGACCGCTGTAATTATTTTAATATTTCATACCCTAATGCAAACGGGGAATTCTCTAGTGATGAACTGAAAATTGATTTTTAATAGATGCACGCCTGGCATGTGCACACACAAAAGCATCAGGCATTCCCTCTCCTTCGTTCCTTATTGTCTGTCACCGTTCAACTGGAAACCGGAGCACTTAAAAGATTGTACATTTTATCTCCTAACTCAGGGTCGCGCAGAGACTGAAACCGAGTACCAAGGCGGCTGGGTGGGAAAAAAGAAGGTGGTATTACCAAAGTTGGGAAGAAACTCCATGTTTCTGTCAGGGATCGGCCGAGGGGATCTCGCTGCCTCCTCGCACGGGGCACAGCCCCCTCCCTCTCGCAGCCGGACGGACTCGGGGTCGCGCCTTCCCCGGACCGAAGGAGCCGCCCCATCCCCGACCCCGTAACCCGATGGGAGGCGGCGGGAGTTTTCGGCGGACAAAACCCGCAGCCCCCGGCCCCGGAGCCCAACATGGAGGCGCCGGAGGAGCAGCCCCGGTGCCGGGGCAGCCCCGCCGCCTCTCGCCCCGCAGCCCCGCCGGAGGCACCGCCCGCGCCCCTCGCCCGCCCCGCCGGGATTTGCCCCGGGCGCCCCTCGCTTCCCCCTTCTCTCTCTGTCCGCCGGGCGCCCCACGGAAGCCGCCCGGGCCGGAGGGAGCCAAGCCCGTATCGCTTCCTCCTTCGCCCCGCGCCAGGCGGGGCAGGAACTGCCGAGCGGAGCGAGCCCCGCGCCGGGGGCAGGTACCGCCACTCACCCGCGTCCACGGAGCCGTCGGGGGCCGCAGCCGCTGCCGAGTTTCGGGCGCTGTCCCGAGAGAAAGAACGAAGAGAGTGCGGGCGGAGAGCAAACGAGCGAGTGGGTCCCCGGGCCGACCCGGCGCTCCCCGCCCCGCGCTCCGCTCCGCCCACGAGGGCCGCTCACCTGCTGCGGCCGCCCCGCCCCGGAGGTACCCGGGGAAGAGGGGACAGCTGGTGCTGCGGCTCTCCGCGGCTCCCTCCCCTTCTCGTTTTCGCCCCCGGCTTTCGTGGAGGCGGCTGAATGCGGGAATGCCCCAGCCCTCGCCTCCGCGGCCGCCGGGGAGCCCCGGGCTGGCCCCTGGCCAGGGCAGGGCGCGGCACCGCGTCGCACCTGGGCGGGCGGCTCGGCGCCGTGAGGGGGCTGCGGCCGGGGCAGCGTTTTTGAGGTTGTCGGGTTTGGTGAATTTTTGGTCTGCTGATTGCCAGGTGGCTGAAAGCACCAAGGTTTGAGGTGCCGGAGCTTGGAGACAGCCCCTTCCCCATGGGGAGCACCGCTCAGGTGTCCTCACCCCTTTGCCGTGCTTTTACTTCCAGGCTTTTATTTAAAGCGTTCTCTAGTGGCTTGAGAGCCGCAGGTGTTGTTTTATATTGGGGCCAAAGCTGGATAGGCTGTAGCTCTGTGGGTGCTGCCGTCACTTCAAGCATCTCACTGCCCAGATGGTCTTGGCTGTTGTGCCCGAAGCTGGAGAATATTTTGGGTCCCAGCCGGGGTTTCTCCCAGTCCGTGCTGTGCTCTGAGCGGTAGGGCTCGGTTTTTCCTGAAGTACTGTAACTGTCTGTGTTAAAATGAGGCGTTTTGGGGATGGGCTGCAGAACAGCAATGCGTGTAAGAACCAGAGAAAACACCACCAGACTCCTTTAGGAGTCCACGGCGGACCTTTGTCATCATTTTTTAACTCACACGGGTCAGGTATAATTGCTCTCATGTTTTCATCTTAAATGACCTCATTCTGCTCTAGTTGAAAACAACGATGAAATTCCCAGGGTTTGGTACTTTTGTTTTTTTGTTGTTGTTTTTTTAATGGTGTGGTAACTGTGGGTGTTTCTCTAGGCAAGTGCCAGAGCCTGGTGTGCAGTGGTGGGGGTCACAGCATTTCAGGGGCTGTGACCCAGCTGTTAGATGGCTGCAGAGTCCTTTCTGAAATGCCAAATTCCAGTCATTTGATATCCAGCTTCTTTTCAGAACATTTCACTTGATATTAATAAGGTAATGTCGAAATTCCCTGCTTATTCTGTCTGACATTATCTTGGAAAGACTATAATGTGTTTATAAATCAGCCTTGTTGACGGTTGATTTATATATGGAGAGTTTAATTAGAAGTAACTAATTTTAAAACAAAATTGCTATCAGCAGAGAGCTCTAGTAGATATATTGATAATTGCAATGAGTGAAAAGTAAGGAACAGAGTCATCTGGGGTCATTTTCTTTTAACTTGTGCCGCAAATTAAACAAATCTTGTGTACAGATACATACTCCTATGCATGATTAAGTGGTTTTTTTTAAGTGGAAAATCTAAATAATGTTTTCCTGGTTTGGGACAGAGTGTCATCTGATTAGCTATAATGCTATAATAAATTGTATGAGGGCCCTCATTTAAAATTGTGTAGATTGCTTTATGCTGAAATCTGAGGAACTTTATATGCATGAGCAGTTCATGAATGAAAGCAAAACTAAAACTAGTTTGAATGAGAGGAGAAAAAGCAGAATTGTGACCAAGGAGTTCTCCTCATTTCAATACTTACAGTGAAGTTTGGAAAAACAGTGCTTTAAAACACGTTTCATTTAATGGCATGTAAGTGATCAGAGAGTCCATTGCCATGACCTTACAGTATAATGTTGCAACAAGCCATTTGTTAACTACCTCTGCATTTCAATTATTTAGTGCATCACTTTAGTCCAAGATTTTCTGAAACAAATAGTCTTTTCTTGTTTAGACTGTGGAACATTTGGCTAGGCCTAAAAAGCTTTGCCTCTTGTGTCTTTGTTCAGTCAATGGGTTCAAGTTGAATTAAGATTGAGTAAAGATGTAAAAATTTGATCTATGGGAAATGAAATGGAAGATCTTCTCAACTATTAAAGTAATGCATCTTTAGAAATTGGAGATATTTCCTGGTACTGAGACTCTCTTGCTGTCTATTTTCTGTAATTTTGCTTTTACAACTCAGCAGTGCAAAATGTGTGGTAACGCTCTTACAGTTGGAGATTGTCTTTCATCAGAATAGATTCTAATGCAGCTCAGAAGGCTTTATTACCACACGTTACAGGCAGTGGAGTTGAGAAGGGAATGAAAATCAGTTCTTAGTGAACGGCCTTTAGCAATTTTTTCTGTCAGCTTCTTGGTAAATAGCAGGGAACGGTGGATTTTGCAGTGATTACAGGGTGACTACTGAAAAGTAAAAGGTCAGTCACAAAATCAGGGATGTAGAGAAGGACAGGGGCACAGGGACATAAGCATTGCCGTCTCAGATCCATTTTTCTGAAATGTACCTTTTGATATTTTGTGAAAACGAAAACAGCCTTAATTTGGGTTAAAACACTTCATCTCTTGGGGAACTGGACAGACAACCCAATAACTCCCAAACCCATGATAAAGCACTGCTTTACAGGAGGTCTTTGAGGTGAAGATAAACTACCAGGGCCTCCTGCAACTGGATTTCCTCTTGTGTTTTCCCATCCAGAAAACCTGTTTTGGATGGGGCCACTGAACTTTTGCCATATGACAGTAAGGAGTGATGTGAATTTGAGCATTCCATGTGCATGGATTAAAAAAAAGTGAGACATAAAACTGTCTGCAGCAAATGTCCGTGAAAAATTTCTAGTGGAAGTTAAAGACTTGCCCCCTGAAGATTTCAGCACCAGACTGATACAAAAAACTTTCCAAAAGTCTGTAATCACCTTCTGTGAGCTGAACTGTTATATCTACAGTATCTCTTACCTTGAGCAAACAAGCCTTTTTAATTTTGTGGCGGATGCTTGATTTATGCAAAGATGATTACTATTGCAAAAGTGTCATTTTGGAACAGAAAACAATGATGGTGGTTATTGCCAATTTTTTTTTCACAGCTCCACTTTGTAACAGGACTTCATTGGTCTCAACCTAACCACCAAATGCCTGCTCTCATTTCTTCTTTTCTTATAGCAGTAGAAGGTGTGAAGTCTGGTGGTGATGGGAATTTCCACCCACTGGCTTCTACACAGGTCTGTGGTCTATTGTGTAGATTCACTTTTTGAAGTGTTTTTGAACGTGGTGTATTGACATTTATTCTGCTTTTCCTTAAAGTTGAGGTGAGAGGCTTTTGTTCTCCGTCACGCTTTTTCTCCAGTCTTTCATGCTTTTCTTCATGAAGGGCATGAACTCTTTAGGGATTAGGAATGACACAGATACTGAATTTGGTCATGTGAAGATCTGGCTGCTGTAAACATTTGGACTGATGCCCAAGTGAAACAGGAATTATCCTGCATTTTCTGAAGCCTTGCAACTTTAGAGAGTGTTTTGATAATGACATGCATTAATTTCTATTGCTTATCTTTGCAGGTTTTTATATTGATTGTGGAGAGTTTTTTTCTTTGTATTAGCCAGCTTGCCATTTTTTGTAACTTGGAGCAGAGTTGTTTTTTTCCTGCTTTTTAAAGGTTTGTTTCTCTGGATGTTGCACTTGCCTTTGCAGAGCTGTAATTGAGTCAGGAATGCTATCTGCAGGTGAGAGACCATGGTTAGGCACTGCACCTAGGAGAAGCTATCATGCCTGTGCTTAATTTATGTATTTTAGATCTTGCAGTTGCATAATGTTCTGTGCTTAGAGCTCAAATAAATGGGGGGTTTGGTTTGTTTTTCCTGAAGGATGAGATGTATAAGCTGTGCTGGGGAAGATCCTGGTGTCAGATGCAATCATGTGAATTTCTACACGTTTGTGTAGGTAAGCTACTGCAGTTTTTTGCTATCAGATATGAGTCTTAAAAATTTGAGATGAAAAACAAGATAAGCTTGTGTCCCAACCACTCTGCAGTTTTGTTCATTTGAAGGAACTTTTAAATATGATTCATTTATAAACCAGACAGGTAAATAGTTTCCTGACAGTTTCAGTGAGATGCCTGTTTAAAGCCGTGTCAGTTCTTGTGATGTTTGGTGTTTTTAAAGCCCTGCTCCCTTGAGAAAGCAATTACATTAAAATCGTGTGTTTTTTCACTCTTTCTTAAATAAAACCTATTTTTATTTTTTCATTTGAGACTATATTTGGTTTCACCTATGCTTTTCAGAAGAATTTAAATTGAATTTAAATTTTTAAAATTTAAATTTGTTATGATGTTTACTGCACACATGCCCTTACATTGGGTTTCAACATGCCAGCTGCCTGTATTGATTTTGAGCAATGTAAGTGTTCTACTTCCCCTTATGATAGCTTTGCTTTGCAGAGAGTTAATATAGATGAGAGAACAAGGTGGTGTATGTATTGATGCAATTTTCTTGCTCACCCCAGTCCTATTCATTGGTTTTATATTCCTGTGAGTACTGAAGAAAACTGTGCTGTTAAAGAACACAAGCATCACTTTCTGATTTCTTGGTTGCTTTTTTAGTTCTCTTTTGAAAAAAAACATCCATTTGATTTTTAGTGTTCATTTAACATCAGGAGGTTAAGCTTGTGTTTGTGCACAGAACAGAGGCACCACAGAGAGAGACAATTCACACTGTGATGTGCTGGCTTGGACAGCGGGGGATTTTAGGTTATTTTCCCAAGTCCCTTTTGATTAGCAGCTGAAGTTGTCTCATCAGTCAACCAGAACAAGCTTGCGACCATCAAGTCAATTAATTTAGTCCATCACATGACTTGATCTGGCAGTACCTTGTGCTTTTGCTACTCACCTGAATGGAGTAAAGAATCTCAGCAGCTACCGTGTAATCCCCTGAGGCACACGGGTGGCTTCTGCTTTAAAAGTGACGTTTCAAAAGTGTCTGGTGTCAAGAGCTCTGGCACTGAGGAAATTCTGTCAAATTATACCATCTGATGAAATGGTGAGATATTAGGATAATACAGATATGGTTAAAGTCAAAACAAAGCCTATATGATTTATGGATTTTTCTGAGGACTACAGTTGTGTTGTGCTCTTGGTGACTCTTGCAGGATTAGAACAGGAGGTTGAGGCCTGCTGGTCTGACTCTCACATGGCAACAAGGTGTTGCTCTTGGGGGAGAACAGGTGGCTCTTCTCTGCTCTCTGCCCCTGCCATGATTTAACCCCCATCTCTGCTGCCATTTTTAGTGGGCAGCAGGGAGGGACAGAACTGCTCTGTGCTTCTCTTCCCTCAATGAAGGAGTGGGGAATGCCAGGCAAAGCAACAAGAGCTATGGAACCTGAAACACCCCGTCCCTGAGGTTATTTTTTGGTTTATTGTCAGATGGTAAGAAGTTATTAACTAAAGATTTTCCTTTTATTAGTGTAAATGATTGTCAAAAAGTGCAAACTGTGATTTTTATTAGTGTGTGAGGTTGGTTTTTGTCTGCTGAAAATGCTTTAGCTATCCTATCAGACTGTGAAAACAATAATAAGGATCAGTCCCACGCCGTGACTGGAACAAGGCTTTGTTTGAAGAAAGAAAAATATGTCCTACTGTGAGCTGGCGTGAGGATATAGGAGTACTTGAATCCTAATTTCATTGGTCACTTGTATCACTTTAAACACAGTTTGACCACAGCAAATGAACAACTTTTGGCAGCTAGTGCTGCTAACTAACATTTAATTCTCAAGTGTTCTTTTCTGCTTGGGCTGTAGGCTTGGATATTTTTTCTTGTCCAGGTAATGATTAACAATGCTGGTTTCATACCTTTTGAGATGTCCATCTTAATTTTCTTGCCTGTACTTGGATACAATTATATCATTATTGTGTTATGATAGGCATTTAGTAGGATTTATTTTTTATTGGCATAGGCAGTGCAGCTATCAAAAGCTGAACATAGTACCAGTGAAACAAGATAGTATACAAAATCAATCCTAGTAAACCTTTAAAAAGCAGACATCAATAATGAAATAATGAAACTAATAATGAAACTACAGCCTGTGTTTGCACAGCAGGAGGGTGGAGGTTTGAAGTCACCTGCCCCAGGCACATCACAGTTTTGTTGAACCACACAAGGAGAGTTTGGTGTAGTTGACATTTGGAGTCATGGCACAGATGCTGAGTCATGAGGTTTCAGAGAAACATGTCAACATACCTCTCCTCCCCACATTGCATGGTGGTTAGAGATAGTATTTTGAGGAAATAGTTCTGCACTGAGCTTGCCAGTAATGGGTGAACCAAACTCCTATTTCTTGTGCACATTTACTGCTACTGGTAGCAGGGTGAAGGGCAGGATTTGATATTGCAGTTTAAAAGCTGATTAAATAATAAAGACACTGAGAGTATTTACTCTAGTTTTTAGTAATAGGTTAACATAGATTCTTTCCCTGAGGATATGGCGGTAAAAAAAAAAAATTGAGGCTAACAGCAGAGCTGGAGAGGAAATGTTCATCTGCAGCAGAGCTACTCTGCAAACATGTGTCTGAGGACAGGTTCTATTGTTAGAGGTACTAGAGCCAGTGTTCCAGACAGATTTCCTGGATAAATTCTGCTATGTCTGACCTCTTTGCAACTGGGACATTGATTTTGCTCAGCAGTCTGTTATGTCACTTATCAGAAAAATAGTTTTGGAGATGTTAAAATTTTGCCCCAAAGTGGCTGTAGAGTTTTTGCTTTCTGCAGCTATGGTGTCTTGTGTTTGCTGAATTCTAAGTGTGACCTTGTTCTTCCAGACTTGAAATGTCTTTATGGGGCCACAGCCACATTTATGGTTATTATTGATCTGACCCTATAAGTCTTTGAAGGTAATGCCACTTGGAAATGTGTTTAAGTATATGCAATTTAAGTCAGTTGGTCTATGATCCCTTTTATTTTTGAGAACTAATTAGAGTATAATTATATATTATCTATTTTATAATTTACATAATACTACATATAATTAAATATTTAATGACTTACATATTTTACATTCCATAGCATACCTGAATATATATGATCATTTGTGCCTGAATGATCTACAACACCCCTGAATGTAAAAGATGTTCTAATAGATGTAGTGTCCTAGATCACCACAGATTTTTTTTTTTTCCAGGTCAGCCTGATATTAAATATGATTCACTGCCTGTCATTCCCATTATTAGAAGGGTGCCCATGTTTTTTTGTAACTGAAAGGTAAACAAAAAGATGATTCAGATGTTCAAATATTAACTTCTGTCTTCTCATGCTGTCAGTATTTTTCTTTTTTTTTTTTGTTTTGTCACACTCCTCCAATATTTTTGATTTGCTAGAAGATAAAAATCAAACTTTTAGAGGGACATGTTTGTCATGTTTCCAACTATATTTTTATTCTGCAAAAATTTTAGGAACATTTTTGGAGGCAATTTTTTGAACATTTCTCTATTTTCAGCATTTTTATTAGCTGGTTATACAGAGGATGCCAGTGGTATAAATCGCTGGGAGGAGGAAGAGGTAAGAGAAGTAACAGTTCCTTTAGGTTTATCCAAACTTTTTGTTTTCAGGTAGGCCCAGAGAAGAGAAAGTAATACTTGATATGATTTAACAAGTTTTTTTCCTGCCCAAGGTTTTAGGAAAAAGTATAGGCTCAAAACAACTCTGGAGCAATTTAAGGACTTCAGAACCATTGTTTATCCTCTCTTAATGATTGTATATCCTCCTCCTCAGGCGATATAACACATCTCTTCCTTTATTGCAGTAGGCCAAATTTGTTTAAACATAGATGAATGCATTCTCTAGAAGAAAAAGTGACACTAGTTAAGAAAAAATTAAACTAGTGGTGTGCCAGGGCCAAATCTGTGTAGATACAGCTGTCCTTTAGGAAAGTGCAGATCAAAATCTAGATGTAATATTTATATATCTCTTTATATAGCTGGGAAAAAAAGCCCCATTTAATTGCAAAGACATAATATAATTTAGTAATTTCCTTTTCAGATTTTGTGGGATCACACTTCCTAAACATGCAGATATTTAAAATGGTTCTCTCCTGAGCTGCTTCAGAAAGCCAAGTTCTTCTGTCAGCAATTCAGAGCACCTGACCCAGATTCCTGTTCCAAGGTGCCCTATGGAGGACCATTTTTATTTGCATTAACTAAAGGGAAATCTGTTTCTTAAATCAAATGCTTAGAATGTCTACTAAAGTCTCATATTAAAAAAGCCCCATATATTTTTTCTCTAATTGCAACGTGGACTTGAATAGTTTGGTAACAAATATGTATGATATCAGTTTCATTCAACTTAATTGAGAATAACTAGAAAGTCTGACCAGAGCTATTTCTGTGTGGACACCTCCTTCATACACAGAACTTGGAGGGTGAAGGTGAGGTGTTTCTTACCTCATGTAAATGCTGTTTTCTGTTTTGGGTACTTAATTAAGTTGACTGTGAAGTACAAGGAGAAGCTTCTAAATATCTGCACACTATCTGTATGGCTCTTAACACAGGGGGAACCTACTTAACAGCTCACAGCTGCTGAAAGAGGGAGTCATATCATCCCTCATCTTGTTCCTGTCTTCCTGCCTACATGTTCTCACTGAGTACCTTGTGCCAGCTTTGATGTTTGCTGGAATGCTTCATGCTTTGATTTAACTCATTAAAATGTCAGCAAGCTATCCCAGAAAAAACCCTCATCCAAACCCCAGATGGACATGGTCAACTTTCTGCCTCTCTCTTGGACAACATTGACTTGATGAAAGGTTTCTGTGCTTGAGAGACATGTGGGAGAAGTGGAGAACACAACAGGAGGAAGGCAGCAAAATTTCTCCCTTTTGGCACCTGGAGCTGTTATAGTGGTTCTGGCATGTGTGAAAGAGCCTAAACTGCAATGATTTTATTAAGCCAGATTTCAGTCACATGGGCAGCTCAAAGGATTAAATTGCACTTGTTCCATTATTTTTTGGGCATGTGTAAATATGCCTGAATTTTAAGTCTGATGCATGTAAGTGAATACTGAAGTAGAACCATGCATGTACTCACATACATGGCAATTGCTTCTTTGAAGTTAAATGCATTTGTGTGTCCCTGGCTGTGGGTCTCCAAGCTGCTCACAGGGCTGACTGCTTCATTTCATTCATCCAGTTCTAAACATAAAACTTATTCTAAATAGCAAATGTTTTCATGGTCCAGCTTGATTTTCTCATGAACTGAGTTCTGGCTCCAGATGTGTGGAAATGAGAGGAAGAAAGGATTTTAAAGTGCTCTTCCCATTCAGAAAACACTAAGGTCTTGAATTTAAAAATGCTAAGTCAGAAAATAGTCGCATTCAGCTTCTATCTCTTATTGAATAGATTTCATTCCTTGAATTGTAATTCTTGTATTGAGTGTACCAAGAATTCATATTTTGAAACGGAGGACTTTTTGATAAGACTGGTGATACTGCACTGAATTATGAAATTATAATAATAACAAAATGCTTTAATCCTAATCTGAACTCAAACCTATCTTGTTTCCAGGAAATAATAATCAAATGGAGTCTCTAGCCCTGATGTCCAATTCCAGTCAGAATCATGTGCTTTCAACTCTGTTTGCACATAGGTCCAAATGTTCCAGCTTGGACCCATCTATTCTTTACTTCCTCATTTTCTTCTCTGAGACTTTTCCTGCTGGTTTTGTCACTTTGGGAATATCCTTGTGTTGGATATTCCTTCTGCTACTGATTGTAAGATTCTGTGTTCCTCCTCCTTTTCTTCCTTGCCTTATCCATTTATTCAGCTCCTTTTTGCTCTTTCTTTTACAGGTATTTCTTGATATACAAAATACCTTTAGCTTTAGCTCAGATTCTAGTGGACAAATGGCCACAGGGGAAATGTGCAGATGGCTTAAAACAGATGTTCGTGTCAAAGTCAAAATATTTAACTCCTGATTTCCTGCTAGATACAGTGCCTCTGGAGCTGATGGGTATTGCCAGAATGGTGGCTTGTGGGGCTCCTTTTCACATTGCATTATTTTAATCTCGGCCTAAGAGCTTTCAGGGGAAATGAGGTCTACTAACAATAGCTTTTATTGTTTTCATTGCCATTTTAATGCTAAGTTAGTAAAGATCTGTGCTTGTGCCAAATGTGTTGAACTAGTTGAAGGAATCTGTCCTGAGTGCTCTCTAGCAAGGCCTGAGTGAATTTAGTTTTAATCAATACATGCAAATGATCCCTGTTTTGGTTTTTTTTTCCCCTCTATACCAAGACTGAAGACGAAGTGTCAAGATGTTCAGAGAAGGAATTGTGTGTGCTCAGGGGAATATTATTTGAATGTAAATACATTGTTAATTCAAGTTGTTTTTCATATGTTCTAATACTGTGATGCTTAAACCATATTATTTTCCATAAAGTCATGATTTGAATTATCAATCCTTTATTTATTCAGGGAAGCTGTACAAGTAATTAGCAACTTACAAAATATCCTAATAAAAATAGAAGCACATGACTACAGTAATCACAAACTAAAAATGCAAGAAGGACTGATTCTTGTCAAGTAAATTCCTCGTGAGTGCCTTTCAAATTTTAGAAAATGTACAATTTGAGAATTCAAATGCTTTAATAAGAAACAAATTAAATACTAGAGTGAACTAATCTGTAGGCACAACAGGAACTTGATGGTATAGTAGGTGGTAAGATTCATTAATGATAAGTTACTGGAATTCCCCTGGAAATATATATTCCACCTACTCACATGCACAATCACTCTAAAGATTAACAGTATGCAGCAAATGCCAAGGCATAAAAAAATTTGCAGGTTATTGTAAAACATGGGACTGAGTATATGCCTAAACCTCTTGAGTCCTGCCAGGATATGTACTCTGCTTTCTTCTTTGTAGTTTCATTAAAAGACAGTTATAAAAAATAAAAATACTAAATTGAAGGTTGTTTAGGAACATAAAAACTCAAACAAAACCCCTTAAACTCTGGGCTAAAACTTTCTTCACTTGAGAATGTGCAATTATAATTTTAAATCTCAACTTGTGTTGTGATTGACCGAGTCATTCCAGATAATTTTGCTTTTTTTGTTTCTTTTAAGTGCAAAGCTGTTGTTCAGATCCTGGAAATATCACTTGGCCTACAAGTCTTGGATCAAGTTCAGAAGCAAATGCATTTTTCTGAAAAACTAGATAAATCAGGGATATTTCAATATGTGATGTAGGTGTTAATACAACTGATTAGATTTTAGTGACACCTATGATATAGTATTATTGTGAAGGGAAACTAATATAGACTGATAAATTTACATTGCAGAGAGTCTTCAAATTGTTATTTTTAAGAACTTATTATCCCACAGCACACAGGTACCTTAATCTTATGGAGATTTCTATTGAAAACTTGCCTTACTTCCAGATCCCTGTGAATGAGCACTAATGATTGTTATGACTTTTAAGTGTGGGTGTATTAAACTGCACATCATTTCCCCAGTTTCAAGTTTGACTCTGCAAGCTGCTGAAAGTTTTGCTGTGGTCCAGATAAGTAGGTGAGCTGCCTGAGCTCCAGTGCTGCTCTGAACTGAGCACCACTGCATTTTGCCTTACACTTCTGACAGATATATGTAGCTTCTGGTGAGGGTATAGTTTAATTGTCATCTTTCTGGCATAAGCTGATAGAAGTTATTTGTCACATGGAATAGATTGAAAAGGTTGGGCTCATCTTTTCTCAGCTCTCCAGCTCAATATACTGTTACCACAGTAATAAGGA
Organism: Serilophus lunatus; assembly: GCA_013399895.1. NCBI lineage: Eukaryota > Metazoa > Chordata > Aves > Passeriformes > Eurylaimidae > Serilophus > Serilophus lunatus. Next base: position 1,475,454 of record VXBA01000527.1, read on the forward strand.
AGTGATCCTGTTTGGTAAAGGTGGTGGGTGTTTTTATCCAAGTATATATTAGTGTACAGAGATATACGAAGGAGGTGGGATTGTAGGGGTGATTGTAGGGTTGTAGGTGTAGGAGTGTCACATCAGTGTGAGAATAATGGTGCAGATAAAACACTGAGAGAAATGGCTTGTAATGTTATCCCCTGGGACTGGTTGTGGCTAATACACACACATCAGGACCCAAACCTCTCTATAAAAGAATAGTTTTAACACATTATACAACAAAATATTCTCTGCAGAGCCTAAGTTCAGATCTAGACTTGGGTATTTATAACCAATCTGACTTTGGTAGCATTATTAAAACAGTTAATTAACTTGACCAAAGTAGCAGTTTAACTGGTGGTCTTGTGCTGGATTTTTGTCTTCTTGTTGGGTTTCTACCCTGTTCTGTAGAAATTTTTGGTATTTGAGACCGTATTTTGAATTATATTGTTTGAGGTTCCGATTCCTCTTTTATTTAACACTACAAGTGAGGAAGTGCTGGTTGCACCAATATTGTGCCTGATTTGGGAGAAATAGTCTTCTCTGAGTCCAGTAAAATGGAATGTGCTTTAAAGGATAAGGTATCTGGAGACAGGAGGGTTGTTACATGATTGCTTGCTTTCTCTGTAAGATGAAAATAATACCTGCTACCTGTTGTTTAAAGCGCATTGCTGTCTCCAAAGGAAATCTTTCCTTACTGTTATATATTAATAAATTAAGTTCAGCTGCAGGGCAAGTAGAATGAACTGCAAAGATAAAGAAACCACACCCAGGTCTGTAATAGCTGAAATTGCTCAAGTTTTGTGCTGTTGCTGTTCAGAAGTGTTCATCCATAGGGTCCATGCTTGCAGGACATGCTATGTCTAGTTGCCAGTAAACTTGCATTTCAGAATGCTTTGTTACATGTGGAGTATCTTTGTGTATATAGCATAAAGTAACTGGATTAAATTTGCATTAAAAGGATTATAATCTGTTTTCATTAGTGTAATCTATTGAATGATGTATAGAGTGCAAGAATGGAGAGGGTATTCAGATCTCTGCTCTCTTGTGGCTTTGTCCTCAATTTATTACTAATATAAATAATCTGTCACTTAACTGATAATTTCAAACAGTGTCCTGGACCACTTACTGTCTCAAAAGAAGTTATGATGAAATTCAGCAATTGTTGAGTGGGATCCTGAAATACCAGGCTTTCCAGGCTTTGGATCCAGCAGCTACATGATATAGGAGGGGCCTGAAAAACACATTTTTATGGAAAGGATCTTGCTACTTATGTTAGTGTTTACATCCCATTTGCAGTCCAACATTGCAGAGCACTCTGGTGAAGAACTTTAGTGAGAGGTTGTGATCAGGTTTAACTTTCTGGGTCATTGTTCCTCAGTGAGGAACAAAATTATTCTTCAACCATTCATTTCCTTATTCCTGGAGAAAACCAGGATAAAGAGGGAATAGTGAGCTGTATCACTGTCTAGTTCTGCTGCAAAGTTGAAGTACTGGAATCTAGAGTAACTTACTAAGCTTTTTGTTAGCTCAGACATAGGTGAAGGACAGGTAAGAAACTTCAGATGCAAAAGCATTCACGCAGATTGGCCCCAGGGAATTTGGAGGAATGTAGTTCTTGGTGAAGGCAAACAAAAGGTCATGTGTTAGTGACCTTTCCTTGTTGTTTATTTGCATTGTAAGTGAAATATTTGAAATGAGTTGCTCTGTAGAAAATGATCTAAACCAGTGGTGCTCAGGCACATATTACCAAGTATTTAGTACTTTTATCCACAAGGATGTTAAGTGGAAATACCATGCAGAGTTCAATTCCGTAGCTGTTGAAGCTTGTTTTCTCTATCAGGATCTGGTGGTTGTCCAGGGTGTCAAGTTTCATCACTTGGCTTCTAACTTTACAAATCATCAATTGCAAAATCAGAATGATTTCTATCATGAAGCAGAAGCTGCTTATCTCTGTCTCACAGAATGGTTTAGGATTCCATTTGTGTTGCTTTCTTTCTGTGAAGTGAAAGCTGCTTTGTATAGTTGTTGAAAACATAACTGCAGGGGGAGAGAAAAACCCTAACAAAAAAACCAAACAACACAAACTTTGTCTTTGCAGCAATGTAATATAAAGAATTTTATTTATGTCCCATTTGAAGGATATCAAAGCAGTTTAAATAGATGTCTTAAGTTGTCCTTGTGAGATGGATATGTTAATGAGTCATGAAGTTGAATCTCATTTTAATGTGAAAATCCTTTTGCATCCATATTATTGTTTCCTTTCCTTATCCTGTGTTTTTTGCAAACTTTCAGTGATTTTCTGTTACTGTTCTTTCTTTTCATTAATTGCTGAAGAGAACAAGCTGAAATATTTTCCTTTAATGAGTTTGCAGTAATAGTTGAAATCTTACTCCCTTCTTTGGGTAAAGCACAGAAGAGATAGAGAAATTCACTTTTTCTTGTGTTTGTCAAACATGCCCTTGTGACCCACACCTTCCACTTGTGATCAGCTGCTGCTCTGTAAGATGCTTTCCTAAATAGTTCAAGTAAACCTGAAGCCTTATAAACAGTCTTCTTTCTCCCTATTTAACAAGAAATGCTGCTGTTTTCCTAATCCTACTATGTTCTTTGCAAAGTACGCTTAGTTTCCTCACCACTCATGAAGGCTCTTTTATTTTCTGTTTGTACTTTACTATAATTAAAAGAAATACATCTGAAATAGCAAGAGAAGAAAAAATTGGGATGTTTCGTGATGTTACACTCAAATATAGTGAGCCCTTACAGATGTTTGGAAGAACATACATTATATGATTCTTCCCTGTGGTATTCGGTTATTGCCAAATCACTGCCAGATTTCTGCTTGAAACAGGCACATCACAGCTGATAATTTTACTCTTCAAATTATTAGAAACAAAGACCGAAACAAAATATTGTAAAACATCTGAAAAGTGGGTGGTACTTTATTTTCTGAGCCTTTGAAGTGTGTTTGGGTGAGTTTTTGGCTTTTGTCTTGCAGAAATGGTAGCTAGAAACTTCTTGTCAATGACAACTGACATTTTTATGGGATGATTTAAATTTTACACCTAAGTTGTTGAGAGGAAAAAAATCTTCTCTTTGTAGTTTACTGTAGTTGTACCTGAAGGAGTCCTTTTCACTCCATGCTGTGTAAATTCAGAAACTCCATGATTTGAAAAGATGTGACAACTGTAAGGGGACAGGAAAGCAGAATATGTGGCTGAGTGACTGAGATAATGAATAGCATGGGCACGTTAATATTATGGCTTGTGAAATTAGGAAGAGGCATAAATAAGGGAAGGATACCCCTTGCTAAGGGAACTGGTGACTGACTGTAACAGGTGAGGGGAGTAAATAAGAAGTAAAGTTTATATCAATATCTTCATGAGGCTGTAGAGGGAGATTTGGGATAAAGCTACAGATGAGGATAGAGAAAATCCAGCTTAAACTCAAACAATCTGAGATTGTCTTTGTGGCCCTCCTTTAGTGGATTTTGCTGGCTGGATATTTGCTTGCTTTAGACTCCTTAGTACTTGAAGTGGCAGCTCTAGGAATGAGTTCGAGTGGTGGATATTTCTCATGCTTCCATTTAAAAGACAAAGGTTTGGAATAACAAAAGCTTTCTTTCTCCTGAATGTTGCCTAGACAAAATTTATTTACTGTTACACAAATATCTAGTGAGTCACTAAAAATCTCATTTCTTTTTGCTTATACACTTTTCAAAGAAGAGTAAAATATTCTTTTTATAGTCCTTCACTTGCTACAGAGTCTGCCAGAAATCTTTTATTAGGCCAGTGATTATAAAAAGCAGTGTTTTCATCTGGCTTCTCCATCCTATTGAAGCAGAAGTCAGTAGGGAAACTGGTTATTCTTTCCCCTTAGTGTTTAGGGTTGGCAGGAATGCTTTATGAATTTTAGTCAGACTAAAATTAATAATATATTTTTTCTTCATCCCATCTGTCTAAATTGCTGTGAAAGCTTTATATTTTCTTCTGTTCCTAAGCATGGACACACTTTTTCAAAGGGATTAATGTGTTTGATTAGAAATACTTAATTTTAATGAAACTAACTCAGTGACATTGAAAAGTGCTTTCAGCTATTGCCATTAAAACTTTAGTAGCAAAAAATCATGACCATATCGAGTTTTCCGAATGAGTAGATCTAGAGCCCTGTACAGTGCAGTGGGTTACCAGAGTGAAAGTGTTTTATCACTACAGTCAAGAGACTGGATATAGAGGACCCTATCATTTAATGCTATTAATATAATACTTAACTTTGAAGAATATTTAGTTTTTCACCACTGTTCCTTTAATCAATTTCTGCAATAGAAATTGATTTAAAATATCTCAAGTTAAATTCTAAGAGGAAATATTCTCAAACAAAATATCTGTCATAGTGAGTTTCCAAACTTCCTTGTTTGTCTGACAGTGATTCAGTCTGGTTGATGCTGACTCAGGTGTAAATCTTGGTTTCTTTTTTTTTTTTATGTTCCTGGTTTCATGTGGATACTCCTATTGACCTGATTCTTCTGGTAAGGGATTTTCATACTGTGACTCAGGTGCAATGTGACAATTGCAGGAAAACACCTGTTAGTATGAGGAAAATTGGTATTTATATTTTGCTTATTCCTTCAGCTGAAAAATCTGCAAGATTTGCCAAATGTTAAGCCTTGGAAATCTTAAAGCTTCCTTTCTCCTGAGAGATAGTCGTGCTACCTTTAATGGAGCACATTCTTAAATGATGAGTGTTCAGAGACCTGATCTGGGCTGAGGAACAAATCATGAAAGCAAGTGCTCACACTGGGCAGCAGTTGCTGCTGCACCTGAAAGCAGCAATGCTTCTCTTCTTGCTGCCTGCTCAGGTGCCTGCTTTGTCTAGAACGGACCGGCTATGGAGATCGCAGATATGTCCTTGCACCTGAAAAAAAGCTGTGATTCAAGCTTCTTAGGCCTTTCTGAGATTTCTTTTTGCCTATGCTTCCCATTTAGTGTACACAAAAATGTGTCTTCCTGTCTGGCTGATTCAAGCTCCTGGTAACACCTCAAGGTGAACTGCAGTGATTCCTAGAAAGTGGCACCAGTACCATCCTCCAGATAGGACAGGCTTTTCCCACATCAGGTTAAAAGTCTTAGATAACATTTCATCAAGGATTTCCTGACCAGCACTGCTGTGTGCCTTGTTTTCTGTTCAAATTCAATCTGGTTTTCCTGAAGTCTTACATGAAATGAATTGCACTGCTTAAAACAATATCAGGAAAACCCTGTAGCAGAACTATAGAGTTGTAGTCCTCTGCTGTATGTTCTTGTCACTTACATCAACCTCAGTAAAACTGTATACTCATAAGTTACCCTGGACTTGTTTTGCTTTGGTTCTGTTGTTTCCTGTTGTCAAGTTCACAGACAGCCTGGGGGCTGAAAGATCCCATCTCTTACTTGCAGGCCCCTTTAAGAAACTGGCTTCCAAATTGATCTTTCTGTAAGCAGAACGTTAACATACATCATCATCCCTGATGAACAGGGAGCCAAGGAAATCAGGGTCTCTTTTGGCCTCATCTTGTTCTAACTTCTCATCTGTTTCTTTATTATTGTGGAGCCAGGCACTGAATGGAGTCCCTATTTCTGCACTAAATTCTTTCCTTTTAACTTATTTAAAGAGTTGTTTTTCTTCCTTGTGCATCAAACAGAAGAAACTTCACCCCTCTAGGTTACATCTTGCTGCTTTTCCCTCTGAATCCCTGTTGGAGAGAAGTGTCCTGGCAGAGGATGGTGCCCGTGCTGTCAGGCAGGACAGGACAGCCTGTGTGACATCTCTGTCCTGGAGCTGTGTCAAATAGCCATGGATACTTTGTAATTTGGATGCTAAAACTGATGCCCAAGCCTTTGCAAGCAGGAGCCAAGAGGTAGAAACTTGGAAAACAAAACCAAACCAGCCTTTTAAGCTGCGTCAAGAGGTTTCTGTAAAATTTGCCACAGGCAAGATCTGGACTTGTTCATTTTACAAGATGTTTTCTGTAGAGTCACGTATAGGAGCTCTATGTCTTTGATTTTTCTTGGAAATGTTCAGGGAGACTTTATATATGATGCCTTCAGAAGGTGAAGAACCGAGCATTTGACTATGCTGCATAAACCTGGCATTGAAAACATGTTTTTACAGCTGTCACCTTTGTGCCTTAAGCTATTCTCTTCTGTGGTCACTGGGTGTTCTTCATGCATCTGTCAGATGACAGCCCGGGAAGGGACACACCTTGTGGGACAAGATTCTTTAAGTCTGTGCCCTTTTGACACTGTTCTGAGTGGAAACCAGAAAGGTTTTCTGGACATTACGAGTTCAAAGAGAGTTCTTTGGTGAATGAAAATTCATTTTTTATCAGACAGCATCTAAAATTGACATGTGTAGAGCAAAATTAAGTATCAGAAAGATGTGATTAAAAAAAAAAAAAGGAATGGCATAATTTTTGTAAAATGTGTAGGCCAGAAAAAGATTCAAAATTAAATATTGTCTGTATCTTTGTGCACAGTTGCAAGTTCAGTGCAACCACATTCCAGCTAAATCATTTATGGAAATAAAAACCTAAAAATGGATTCTCAAGCCTTCCTTGTAAATTGTGTCAACTTCATCTGTCAGAGTAACAAAATACAAATTTATGCAGTTAAGCAGTTATGCTAGTAAGAAATAAAATCAGAACTATTGCCCAGAATGGAATAGGCTGTGCCCTTTATATTCTTACTCTGTTTCCTTTTTCATTTGAGGTAAGTTGTCAGAAAAAGTGTTTAGGATACTAATTATGTACCTTTTTAGTCTCATATCACCTTATCCTCCTTCTTGTACAAGAGAAGTTAAACACAGACCTCTCTGTCTTGGGGGCTTCTGCAGAGGTGCCCTTAAGAAGGCAGTGCCTAGGAAAATAATGGAGAAGCTTTGAGACAATCCTTAGTTATATTGTCTACTCTTCCATTCTAGTGTCATGTTTCAAAGCTGTTCTGCAGTACCATGGTGCAGAAGTAGTGATTTGGTAAAGAAAGGTGCTTAGAAATAGGTATTTTTTTCACTATACTACTGCTGCGTCCTTTAGTCCTAATTTCATATTTTTCTATAGTGTGAGAAGTAAAAAAAAAAAAGCGAATATTCCAGGGAAATAAGTGATGAGTCTGTTTTCTTGTTTGTGATTTGTTTTGATTTTTTCCTTTGTTGCTTTTCCCCTGTCCTGCTCTTCAATGTTCTTTATCCATTGGCACATACACAGAAGCAGGCAAGGCAATCATAACAGGATGAGGAGCACTTATCCTCAGCATGATTTGGGCAGCGGAAATCACAGTTAATTGCAGCTAAGCAGTGGAGTTTTTGATACCATCAGTTTTAAGCATGGTGCATACATTTTTTACAAAAGCTGAGATCTGTGCTTTTCGCTAACAAAGAAGGGAATAGATATCATGCAGGGGATTAAAGGCAATCTTTCTCTTCATATATTTTGGCTGCAAATACACCAGCTGTGGTTTCTTGGAAATCTCATCTTTGTATACCCTTTCAAAGAACAGAGCAAAGCTCAGATTAATGCAGTCTGTGCTCTCAATGAGCTGAGAAGTCCTATGTGAGTTTTATGTAAAAGTTTAAAAATGGGTCGATGGGTTCCACCAGGCGGGCCTTTTAGTTTGTGGTGATTTTATTCCTTTTAAGCCTTTTAATTCTGCTAAAACCTGGGGTAGTAAATGATTTCATGCAGAACTCAGAATTTATTACCATTTGAAGTTTAATTTTGGGATATTTTGCCAGGTTTGTCACCTGCTGCTATTTATTTGAAGTAAAGGTCAAGTTTCACTTTCTCTTTGGAGAAAGCAAACATTTTCTGGCATTATGGCTGAATTAATATACAGATATATACACTTGGAATTAAGTGATACAAAGAACTCAGATGAGCTTGCCACTGCCTTCTAAAAATTTGTTTTGCATGATTTGCTGTGTGTTGAAGGGGCTAGGAGTTGACAAGAGTTGTTTCCAGTCAAGGTTTACACAGATTAATCATGTAATCATTAGCTGTGCTCAAGGCAAGTAGTTAAGGAGGACTCAGATATCACTGGGTAAATAACTGCAGGAAAACCTTGAGGTAATAAAATATCTCTGCTGATGGAGAGTGGGTACTACATCACTCACCAGATCTGGTTCAGGAGTCCTTAACAATTTTCCACTTTTAGCCCTTGAGGGGTGTGTCCCTCGTCACACACTGATGACTAAACCTTTTGGAGTGTTTTGTGAGGCTATAAATACAGAGTGCACTATTTTGGTTGCAGTACCTGTGAAATGGAGTGGACAGAAGGTTTCTGCCATAGGAGCAGTATTCCTGTGTAACCTGTTTTGAGGTTGCCTATGCACTGTGCTACTGAAGCATATCTACGTGCAGCTCAGTGCTGTAGAGGCAACCAAGGCTATTTTGACTTTTAAGTTGTTACTCCTAAGGCAAATTTTAGCCAGTGAGGATTTCTAAAGGACTTCAGCACAATCTGAGGCTGAGTGCTTCCAACAGATTTTTGTCTAAAATAGAACAGACATGCAATGAAGAACATCCCCCTTTGCATTATGTTATTGTGTATGGTCTTAATTGCTGCAAAAAACCAATTACTTACAAGCCTTTCTTAGTTGTTGGAGTGTCTGTACAGATTTAAATTGTTAGGCAAGCATTATAGATTAGCCCTAGTTAACTTCATGTGCAGGGGAAACGTTCCATAGGAACTGAGGTTTGTTTTTTCATGGCTCTTTTTAATTTTTTAAAATTCAATTGGAGTAGCTACAAGGCGGGGAAACTGAACTAGAGATGTGTCTTAATTGCTGTCATCTTTTAATATTCTTACTCCTTCTCTGAAGTTTTGCCCATTGTATTCATATTCTTAGTCTTTTACTAGATTGGTTGTTTATGCTAGTGGAGTCAAGGAAAATGGGGAGGTAACTGGCCTAGGGGCCTGTTTTGTCTCACCATTCTTTTTAATAAGGTACATCCTTCTGGGGTGAATATTGCCAGGCTGTTCTGTGAGCACTGACAGGATAAATGTGTTAATGTTGCCAAGGAGAACAAAGGAAAAGGTTCTCTGTACAGGTGTTGAGTCTTGTTCTGATGCTCTCAGCTCCGTGAAGGAGCTCCTAAAAGCCTCCAGCTTGGAACCAGGTGAGCAACTTCTATATTTAAGGTATGTGTACCCAACTGCTGCTTTGAACAGATTGTGTATGCCTTTGACAGCTTCTGGGTTCTGAAATAGAAAAAGAAACAGGAAGACGTTTGTTTTTCACTTGGTCACTGTGCTGTCTTGGGTTCTTTTTGGCACTTGTATAGCAGGAGCTGTACCAGCTGCAAGATGGGAAAATCATTTGAAGCCTTTTCAGACAGGGATTATGTCTCTGTGTCCTGGGGACTAATGTGAAGATTTGAGAGTTACCCTTAAAGGAATCTGAACTATGGGACGTTTGAGGAAAGACTTAAGGGACTGGTGGGAACAGTGTTCTGGCAAGTACAGCTGAAAAAACATGAAGCTGTTTGTCCCTAAAGATTTGGAAGAAAATACCAGTGTTTGCTTTTACAGCAAATCTTGGGACGTGTAAATGGAAAAGGGGAAGACAAGTGAGCCTTTCCCCTGCCTAACAGTATTTCTAAAGGGAGTTTGTTAAAGCTTGTGAGTCATATGATGTTATCACAGATTATTTTTTCTTTGATTTCTTTTCTTCATTTCCATCCTGACAGCTTAAATTGGGGTGGGAGAATTTCTCTCTCTGGCTCCTACCGTTTCTTGTGTGCTACAGTAGCTGAGACAAAACTTTTGAAGCTCTTCGTGTTCGTACAAGGTGAAAGGAAGATTTGTTCTATCATCTCTGCTGATGGCTTATACTTCCAGATTCCAAGAAGATTATTTCTGTGCTATCATTGTCTTTAGGATTCTTTAGGTGCCCTGTTCTTTCCCCTGTATCTCTTTGTAGAGATACTTTCTGTAATAATGCATCTGCTTGCAGTTGAAATATGAGTAGGGCAAGACTGAAAAGTTTTATAACAGGTATATACAGTAAAAAAAGGATAGAAGTGAGCCCTACCTGAGGGACAAACACACATGGAACAAACCCCAAACTTTTAGAGTTCATGTCTACTCAAGTGCCATAAGCTCTCCTTTGATCTTAATATTTCTGAGTAACACAATGAAACCAGTTTTTTTTTTCTGCTCTCCACAGAAATCTGTCCCTAGAGAGGGTAAGAAAATGAAAAACACAACTGTGCTTTTAAACTACAGTTTTCTGAGATAAAGTGCTCTTGTCACTAACCATGTTCAACAATACTCTTAACTGGAGCAACAGAGGTAAAATGGAAGCATGATGTCTTTTTCCCCTCAGACCACACAATTAGTGAAATTGTTAGTTTGGGCATTTTAAAGCTAGGAATCAAGGAATTATTGGCATGTTGGTAACTTTCCATAATACCAAAGTCACAGGGGCTGGCTTCTCAGTAAGATGGAGCCTGTAATTTTCACAGGTAAAGTCAGAACATGGGGACAAGCTGATGGCTTTTATCCCATTCACTACTGAGAATATTATTGTTCACAAAATGGAACATGATTTATCAAGTTCTATACTCTCTGATCAGGTGAGACTGGACTTGGGCAGTAGAAATTATGAGACCTGTTATAAAATGAGGTACTTTGCTGTGACTGTACTCCTTACTCTCTTAAATCAGTTTTCTGCATATGGCAAATGATGTGCAGCTAAGATGAGAATCTCAGCTGGAAAAGAGTTTTACATTTTCTGTTAAAAAATGTTACTTTTTCTCTTCTGCATGACTTAGGATGTCATACTCCCAGAATCCTTTCCAGTTCCCAAAATCTTTTCTATGAACCAAAATAAAAGGCTTGTCCTTGCTGTTAGAGTAGAGGAATGGTAGGTGAGACAACAGTTTGAACAATGATAATACCTAGTTTATGTCTTTAGTCTAATAGCATCAGCTTTTGCTAAGACAAGAGAAGTTACTTCATTAGTTACTGACTTGGTTGGCACACCTGCCCTAGCAGCTCTTTTGCTTGTTCTCATCTTAATTCAACAACTATTCATGTGTTACAGGATTGTTTGTGTAGTGTTGCCTTATACCAGACTGTTGAAAGCACCACAAAAAGTATGTGTGATTTTCTTTAAAAAAGACAAACCGAAACAAAAAAAACCTCCAAACAAAACTCAAAACACAACAAAAAGCCAGAAAAAAACCTAAACCAAACCAATCAAAAAACCTTATGCTGATCTGCTTTAGCGACAAGTTCTATTCATTGCCACATATGGACGCAACAGACAACCCAGTTTAAACTGACTTTGCTACTACTGTGTTATGAAACTTTGGGGCCCTTACTGACATGTTAGTTCATGATGTTGTTTCAGTTTTCATTTTTCACACAAGATTCTCACTGTGCCTTCATTCAATCACTAGAAAACTATCTCCAGAACTGGTGGAAAACATCTGGAAATAATGGCAATGTGTCCATTGCAGCATCTTGCTGTAGTGGACTGAATTTGAAGAGGTGTTGTATTTTAAAGCAGAGCTTTGAGCTCTGCTGTTGCAAAAGGGATATTGTGTCTCAAAGAATAATACAGATTATAATGTACTAGAAGAGAAACTTGTGGCACTTTAGATAAGGTATTAATTAACGATACCAATTATTGGGAATCTGATATTACAGAAAATATATATGAACACTCCTCATACTGAGATAAGTAGCCTCAGTATATTGGTTAAAATGGCACATTAGAGTATAAAATGTGTTCATGACAAACTGTCATCTTTGAGTGCTTGGGGCTTTTGTTGCTCCTTAAATATTGGATAAATATTTAAAGGAATTAAATCACCTACCAGAGTGAATTCTAGGAAAAGTTCAACTGTCTGTAGTGAATACCATTCTATTTCTTGTATCACTGGATGTGTTGCAGCTTTAGTCTATTACCAGACAGCATCAGTTTTTGTTGTGGAAGGTGGTTTATTATCACAGAGTGAGAGCTAATTGACAGAGGCCAGATTAACCCCTGTTCTGAAGCACCGTCTCCAAGGCCACCTTGGAAATGCTAATGAAGATTTAACTCCTTATTTCTCTACAGATTAATCTTTCCAAGATTCTTCTATAGGAAAGGATGTTGTTTTGGGATTTTAGATTACCTCAATTCTTGTATACCACAGTTTATTTTGCCACGTATTTTTCATACACAGATGTTTTCTACTGTTTGTGCTTCCCAGCTAATCTGTCCTAGCTGGCCTGACAGTGCAGATCTACAAAATGAGTCATATTAGAAGTTGCAGTATGAAAATGTGAATTAAGTTATACTCCTCCAAAAATATGAACTAGGAGTATGCGAGCTGAAGCTGTTGCAACGTTGAGCCAGACCTCTGAGTGCAGAACTTGGGCTGCAGTTTCTGCTTAATATTATACTTTGGTTTCCTGTTGAGCCAGAATGATGAATACCTTTATCACTGTGATCCTATTGTTACCAAAGCATTTGTGTAGGCTGTCTTTGATGAGAAGCTGATAGGGAAGTAGAATGTCAAATGGCCCTAGATACACAAGTGAAAATACCTTTTGTTTTCAGAGTATCTAATAGCCATGGCATCTCTTCTTTGTGAGTGAATTTTCTCTTTCAGGATTGCTGTGAAGAGGCTTAATATCTTTCTGCATGCTCTCTTTTGTATAGTCATGTAGTTCTTCCTTCTTGTCTTTTCCCAGGCACTAGAGAACAGGTTCTTGCTGTTTGCGGGGGCACTGATCAGTGGATTACATTAGCACAGCATTTCTTATATAAAGTGAGAACGTGTCACGAAGTGTGTTGTGTTTCACTGCAGAGAGCACATCACAGAGTGTCTGTCTGCTTAAAATGCAGTTAAGGACTACAGAGCCTGGTAGATCAGCTGCCTGGGGAAACAAACTTTGCTCCTTTTCTAAGTAAAGGGAACACTGAGTGGTGTGCTCAAAGTGAGGATTTCTTTTTTTCTTCATTGAAAAAAAGGCAACGAACTTCGGGTACAGTTGAACACTTGCAGAAGATGAACAGCATTAGAACTGTTTTCAGTTATTTGGAACATTTTCTGCCACTGTTGATGTATTGCCTTAGCTCTCCAGTACTAGTGTTAGTATCTGATTTAGGTCATAAACATAATAGAAATTGATACTGGTACTTTAGAAACTATAGTCTGACCTTTTAAAGGATCACTGTTCCCTGCTACATGAACCAGATTTACCCACCCTTTGCTTTGTCTATATTTACATCTTCATTGGAATAAGCCCTCCCTCCCTCCTTTTTCTGCCCTGAAAGAAACTTCTTGCTGCATTTTACAGTACTGACATCCTTTTCCTTCCCCAACAATTTTTTTCCTTAACAGACTTTTGCTACCTTATTTCTTATCTTGTGACTCTGAGAGACTCATAGTGATTTTCCATGAAGGTTTCAGGAATGGAAAATTCAGTTCCATTTTCTGGATTCTGCCCTGTGTTAGTGCTGACAATACCTTGATTATACTGTCATAGGAAGCTATTATGAGATACTAAACTTACTAGAAATTAAATATCATCTCATCAGCTCTGAGAAATTCTGGTCATGTTATAGTTGTATTTAATAAGGGTGATAGCTAAGACAAAGCTTATAACTTTATTTTCTGTCTACCTCACACAGAATGAAGCTTATGAAACCCTTTTCTACCTTTTCACAAGCTGATTTTTTTTTCCAGCAGACACTTCTTTGATGCCTTTTAACTTGCTTGAAATTGTCCTTCATCTTGATTGATTTCCTCAGTTAAGATAGCTGTGCATTTTGTGGCCATTATTGTATTTAGTTGTAGAGTCATACACCTAACTATGCTGTTTTTATTCGCTTAGGACAAGCACACAAAGATGAACAGTACTTAAATGAATGAATTCTGGACACATTTTACCTCTGGCCTGACTGCATTAACTTATGTTTACTTATCCTATATATTTGACAGCTTAGTCTGGATCTTTTATGCAATCTGTTTTTACTTTGCTCTGCCAACACCTTCAACTAATTTTTCAAGGCTTGAAGAAATAGAATAGCAAAGGAAGAAGAAAATGAAGTTTATCATGGATGAATAAAAGGATGTATGATTGCAAGATTATTAATCTGTTGTTTGAAACAGCAATCATCTCTAGGTACATTGAATTTGCTCTTCAATGCTTATTTCTGTAGCTTTGTTACTTGTCTTGTTTATTTCATTACTTTTTTCTATTACTTTAGAAAGAATTTTCAATTAGTTAAGAAACCTGTTCTTTAAGAGAAGTCTTTATATTTAGCTTTTAGCTCTCTGGATTTCTATGAATTGTGCTAATGGTTTGGCTGAATTAAGCATCTTAGAACTGCACTTCCTTTAGAAAAGCTCAGCGTCTGTCCTATTGAACAGTCCCTAGTACAATGGGACATAGAAGGGCATGGACAAGGCCATATTTAAATGCAGAATAACTGTGGAGAAAACATGTCTTGAGTGCAGAGTTGAGAGCATATGATTAATGAGCTGAAGGATTTGCCAGAGCTGAGCTCTGCCAGCTGCTCGTCTCATTCCTGCTGTAGGTTAACGTTTTCCTTCATTTTATTGGCACGCACAAAACACCTAAACATGGGGCCATCACACCCCTCCTACTATACTAGGAGTGTTTCTACCACAAATTACAGGGTCATGACTGACCAAAAAGGGCAGGGCTTGGTCTCTTGTACCTTTTTATGGCATGGCAAATAGCTATGCAATCATCCTGGAGTAACAGTGCAAGTATACAAATTACAGGCCAACCCAGTCTGCTGGTGTCTCAATGCCATGGGTTGTTTGTCAGCTTCACTTTGCTCCTTGTTTCACAAAAGGCAAATGGACATAAAGAGCATGTTTAAGGGTCAAAGAGGTCTTGTGTAGGTGCCTTTAGTAGGTATTGATGAAGTTACTAGTGAAATGAACTACCTGAAAATAAACTTGTGGGTTATTGTACAGTGATTCAAAGATTTGAGAAAGCTCCTTCTCCAGTTGAGGCTGCAGGTGAGTGTGGGAAAGCAAACAGTAATCAATGGAAGTGAAATCGAATCAAAGGAATCACCTCTTTCCAGAAAATGCCAGTAAAGACGTGTCTCAGCTTTCTGATCCA
Organism: Serilophus lunatus; assembly: GCA_013399895.1. Lineage (NCBI taxonomy): Eukaryota > Metazoa > Chordata > Aves > Passeriformes > Eurylaimidae > Serilophus > Serilophus lunatus. The sequence continues at coordinate 1,490,606 of VXBA01000527.1, forward strand.
GTGCAGATGCCAAAGCTTCAGTTATGGTCCTTCAGCAGTTACTGCAGACCTGGGAAGGAGAGGATCACAGATCCATGGGTGAAAATGTTGAAGTCTGCTTGGTAAGGGGTTAAAAAAAGCAAGTCTGACTCACAAAAAATGAGATAAAATACCAACTTAAAGGCAACTACTTTCTCAGATGGTGCTAGTAGTCATAGTCTTTAAATATATGGTGTATTAACAATTGTACATCTCTAGGTGATTATTAACAGCACACATTGTGTAGGAAGGACAAATTTCCCCCTCTTGCCCTGAGGTTACTTGGAATGAGAAGGTGCTTTTCTCTGTCACCCAAGGTGAAAACAGGCCTGATTTTGATGCAAGCCCTTAGGAAAATCAGAAGGCTGGGCATGAAGCTGAGGTAGAATAATTTGCAGCAGTCTGATATCCTCTGTGCACGGTGGAAGACTCCAACCCAAAGATGCTGTGTTTGATGCTGACAGAGATGACACTCATTTTAAAGTCTGAAGCATCACAACCCAAACTATCACTTAAAAAGAGAAGTTGTTTGGAGCTAACCAGAAGTATTACAAATGACTCTGCCTTGAATCTCCTGGTGAGTTCCATCTCCTGTCATGAGACTACAAGCTGTTACAATATGTACTATTTATTTTTAGGATTACCACAGTACAAAAGTTTAAAGCATTAAAACTTTTACATGAGTTTAAGTTCTGTGGAGAAAAACAAAATCTCTCCTCCAGTTTATGACTAAAACTTAGATTTCAAGAACTGCTGAGCAAATAGCTGTGTTTGGAGAGTGGGCACTGAGTGTGAGGTTATTTCTAGTGTTATTTAGCTGTATATCAGAGATGCACATTATCTTTTTAGTTGCACATTCAGATATTCTTGTATTGTAATGGACTTGAACACAAAAACCAATGGAATTATGGCCATTTCTCATGTGAACTGAAGCCTTGGAAACCAGAAACCATGACTCTTAACACTGTAAAGTGTGAAACATTATACAAAACAATTGTAATTAGAAGCTACTGATTCAACCCTATTTAAAAAAAAAGAGATTGTTAATGTAAACATGATCAAAAAAAGCTAAAGCCATTAACCTACTAGCATTTTGTAAAAAGTTTTGAATCTTCCATCTGTTTTTTCAGTTCTCAAGGGCATAAAAATAGATCTATGGACTTAGGAAATGTGCGTACAGTTATCATTTAGATCAGAATCTTTCCTGAAACTTTTGTTGTCTTTTGTCTGCATAGAACTTTTGTCTCTGTCTCCTGGCAGTGTACGTGTGTGTGGAGAAAGCTGTTGGTGTTGCTTGGAAGCACACTTAATTCTGCTGTGCTCTATGCCATTCCTTCCTGCTTATGTATCAACTTTTTTAAAACCTCATTTTAATTTTTTTTTTTTTTTTTTTTTTTTTTTTTAAGGAGCCAGCATGAGCATGGAGAAACTTGAATGGATCTGTGTTCTACTTCGAGCTTCCAACTTGGTTACAGTCACATCTAATTCTGAGATGGTTTCTGCTTCAGTGAGTATTCCAGTTTCTGGAAATTACACAAAGGTATTAATTCACGATTCTGATGACTCCAACAGTAAATTTTTCATTTGTTTGGTTGTGGGGATAGGTAAAAAAAATTCCCTACAGACATGTGGCAAAGCAGGGAGAAGTTTGAGATGCAATGATTACTTATTAGAACAACATTGTGCGAGGCTATATGGCCTTTAATATTAACACACACTTTTATAATTTTTTTATTTATTTTGTGAAGACTGTTATTCTGCTAATAGTGGATTTCTACTGTTTCTGTAGAAATTTTTTTTAGTCAAAATATCTACAAAATATATTGCTGCAAAGAAGTGCACAAAGCAGTTGAGGAAACTGGTAGTGTTCTTTTAGCTGAGGTCATTGATCTCTGCAGTTTCAGTTGTAGGAGGAGATACGCGTATGAGGTGACATCTGCAATCCAGAGAGTTGCTGTACACGATCAAACTTGGGAAGTTTGGCTCCAAATGACTAAATAGGCTCCGCTGTTAAATGGCTGATCAGTCAGAACCATGGTAGTTACTGTATTAGTCTTATTTCCTTTGGAAAAAGAGGAAATCAAAACATCTGTTATTACATTGCACGAGTGATCTTTGTTCTCAAACTCTACAAGTGGAATATGACTGTAAATGCAAATTTGAACTTTGACAATGAGCCCAATCCCCAGAGAGAAACAGGAGGGGTTTGTGGATCGTTTATGCTCCATCCATCACTGGATTCACATTGCTCTCTTCCTATTTGCTTGATAAAGAAATCTGCTCAAGAGGGTGTGCTGCAATAGGAATTTGAGGCAATGATTGGCGGTATGAGGGGAAACCTTTAAAAAAGGAGATCCAATTGTCCCTTTTTGAGTCCTTACCTCAAAACCAATGAGCTTTATGCTACTTTAAGATGACAAAATACATAATGTAGCCTGTGCTGAGCTTACTATGAACACAGGATGTCTGTAGTCTTATTCTTACAAGAGACATGCTTTAAGAAACCTTAGAAAGAGATGTGTTCTTACCTGTCATAAAATCCAACCATTTATAATAGCTATCAAAACTTATTCCTTCCATAAAGTGGTTAGACAAGAACTTCAGTTTCCATTTATAGGAAAAAAAAAGAAAAGGCAGTTTGCCCAAAGATAATGGAGAGAAGTAGCAGATTCAGTAGTAGAATACACCCACCAGAAGTGTTTTCTTGCTAGGTTATATTTAAGTTTGGGTCTTTTTTTTTAAACTATTGTTTTTTAAAGTCAGTAAAATATAAAGCAATACCAACTTTACTTAGCATACTTGTATTTTTTATGTAAGTCAGATTTTTTGCCTTCCTAGCTTGAAGGCAACAGTCTGATTTTTTTTTTTAATTTTTTTTTTTAAGGGTCAGGAGCCTTATAAAGAACAAACAAGAGGCTAAATTCTGCTTTTGCTTACTCTGGGTTTATGCCAGAATAACTCAACTGATTTTATGGAGTTCACTTGCTGTTGTGCAAATCCAAAGTAATAGAATATACTGAACTCTCTCCCCTCTTGCTGTGAGGAGGAAAAAAGATAAAAAATTTATTTCTGTCAGGTGACTTTTGTTAAGCCAGGCAACAATGAAACTTCCTGCTAGCTTTGCTCTATCTTTAACTGTAGTTGTCCTGAATTTGTGTTCTGTTCCATGTGAACACCAAGACCACCAAGAGTTTAAGGAAGCACCCTATAAAATGAGGTGGACATTCTACATTGTGGGAAAACATCCTTAACGAACAAATTGGATAAATTCACTTTATCACATAACCTTTGGCAGTCGCTTGCTCGCTGTTTGCTCACATCCATTTCTTTGACTGTGTGATCCTGAACAGAGGAGGCATTTCTCAGCAAGTGTATCTTCTTTCTGACACTTGGTCTAGGAATTCAAGCAGCAATTTATCTCCTGGTACAAGTACTTTCAGCTGGTGGCTGATTTGTAGGCTGATATTCCCTATTTTATGACCCCTGGAAGCAGGATCCCAGTGGACTGCCCACTACAATTGCTATGCCACAATGTGTAAGTGTGGCTTTTGCTGTCACCCCATTTCTACAATAGAATCTGTCTGTGTACAAATGAAATTGTAGTGTCATGAAACAAATAAGCTTCTTACTGTAGGAAAGGTGCTTTAGTCATGTGAATCCTCTCTTATGCAGGTTCCAGCCATTTTGAGGAGTATTACAAAGGGGATTAGAGTTAGAATAATTAGCTTGGGGGGAGATTAAGTCCAATCTCCCAGTTGATGCAGGGCCTACCTCAAGTATCTAGGATGTGGGGAAAAGTCTATTGCTTTTTCCATTCCTGAGTTTGTGTGGGAGGCACACATAAACTTGGATGTTTTGTTAGAACGATGACATCAACTTTTATCCTGTTTTGTCCCTTTCATCTCTTGTTCAAACTCCGTTACTTTCTTAACAAAGAACATCAAAGAAGATATTTAATTACAACTGTCCAAATTGCTATAACTTTTTCATTTCAGCAGTAATAGAAACTGTTAGTGAGAGGGACTGTTGGACTGGACTTTTATGCTCTTTTTTATTTACCAGGGTCTCAAATGAGTGCACTTAAGAAAGAATCAATTCTAATTATTATGTAAATTGTAAAAGAACCAGCACAAAACCCAAGTTCACATGTAATTATGTAAATGGCAGAAGTTGTAGAAAACTTTAAAAACAACACTGTGCTCTCCTGTACACTTGAACAACACCTTTTGCTGTTTTTCCAGTTCCAAGCTGACTATGAATTTCAGTCAACATGGCTTAGAAAATACATACTACATATTCAGCACCTGTAAGGAATCCAAGCTGACAATGTACATTTGCATAGGTCAATAGCTCTTAAAAACAATTTCAGTACAGTGGTTCTGGAGTTAACTTTCTAATAATTGTAGCACTGCCTGGGCAACTGGAAAATTTGACTGGTATGTTTAGACTCAGTGGAGTATGTCTAAGAAGCAGAGCTACAGAAAAAGGAATTTGTCATTTCAAAGTTTTAGTTGGATCATGGACAGATTTAGAAGTTCAGACCTGTTTAATGTCAGACTCACCCTGGGACATAGACCATCCAGCCCTCCCAAAGATATCAAACATCAGTAAGAACCAGTAACCCAATAAATTTTGCTGAAGGTGACGCCTGGTCTTGGAAGAGCCACTAAAGCTCATGTGACTGTTCTCTTCTGCAATAATGAGCATGTCTACTACCACAGGCTGTTTATCTCTTAGACCTGGATATGAGTGTACATGCAAAGAGATTTAGCATTGCAGAAAGGAAGTACCTGAACTCTATCCATATTCAACCTGAATAATAAAAGCTGCATTAACCATGCTGGCCCTCTTCCCTAGAATGTTTTCTATCTAAAGCTCAAACACATCAGTAGGCAGCAGTATCAAGGCAGGAGCAAGTTTGTGGGTGTCAAAAAACAGATGCAGCCTGCAAAAATATTTTAATAATGTTTGTAATTTTGCATAGGAGCTGGCTGTGTATCTGTGCTGTATCTTGGGAGCAAAGAGGAGAGCCCCAGGCTCCCACCCACACTTGTTTACTGCAAAGCCCTTTGACATTTTCCCCATAGCACAGGGATTGAGAAAATAAAGAACATTTTCTGTGGGGCTGAGGCAGAACTCCAAGCAGTGTCTCAAAGCAATGATATATGTGAGGGGCCTGCTAAGTCTCAAAGAATAGTTTTTTTGCCAGGTCTCCATTGTGGCTGTATCTGTACAGATAATCAAACAGTAAAGATGGGGAGGAAGGGGAAGGCTGTTTCAGAATCTTCAAGACCTTCTTTAATCAGTAAATATAACATTTCAATGAATTTTTGTGGACACCAAGAAACTCCAAAAGGAGCTGAAGAGAAGGCAGTCAAGGTTCTAAAGGGATTTCTTATGGCTCAGACCTCAGGTCAAACTCAGATGCCCACAGTATCCTTACAGCCAGGCAAGCAGAGATGATGTTCTGTGTATCATTTTCTTACCTTCACAGCTTGTAAGGGTTTATGGATACGTAACAGGGTTTTTAATCTTAGTGACACTGCCAGGAGTTTATAAACACCAGTGATTTTATTGGGAATAGATTGCAATTTACAGTTCTTGCCATCTTTTGGTTTCTGATGCACTAATTTAATGCGTTATTGGTTTTTATGGGATGCCATCAAATAAGGAATATTGGAAAGACACTTAAAAATATGTAGTGTTCAGACAAGCTGCTTAATAGCACTTAAGAGATTTTTCTGTCCTGCCCTGAATTAGAAAGTATAAATTTAATTTCTGTCTCAACACTATGAAATGTGTATCTCCTGTCTTGGATTTGTTGCTTGGTAGTTTTTTATTTAAAAATCTAAACATAAAGTAATGGTGTTTTTTTGGTTTTTGTTTTTTTTGTTTTCCCCTGGAACTGTCTTGGAGAAATGAATAAAAAATGTGCTTTTAGCTGGGAGCAGAAGCTTTATGGGGTAGGATGAGTAGCTCTAGAACAGTGTGGTATAATCAGCTGTACTCCATGTGGATTGGATGCATCCTTACGCTGTTCAGCTCAGGGGCCTGTGCATAGGATGCCAATCAAGAAAAGATATGATGTGTTTGTTCCTAAGCAGGATTAAAATTAATTTCTAGGCTTGATGGGTGTATGTATGATACTAGGGAAACACTTCAATAGAGAGTGCTCCACAAATGGTACCATTACTGGCACCTGACAAATGAGTGTTATTTTGGTTATGAAAATGTACTATATTCTAGGTGAAACAGTTACCTGTTCACTTCATCTGTGGGCTCTGTATATGGAACAATTTCAGTCAGCTATTGGAGACATTTCATACTGTGGGCTAAGAGTTAACTTTGTGTATTCTGTTCTTTGATCACTAAGCTCTCAGGTGCCAGATTGAAAGTCCCTGTTGGCAACTCAAATCTCCTACCAGTGTTAGGGGCTTCTAACAACGAGAGAGCATCTGCTTATGGTTTATATTCTGTCCTCAGGATAAAAGCAGTCACGCTTTTAAATGACTTAGAGCTGTACAGTCAATTCCATGCCCCTCAAATATTTGTGGTGACTGGAACTGTGTCAGAACAATAATTGAAGGTAATAGAAATTTTGGATGAAAAAGGAGCTTTATAGATCGTAGTATTGGGTCAAAAGGTTAAAGATGTTTAAAGGCTTCCATCCAGGATCTGTAAGATCATGGCGGATATAAACGGAAATGTTTTAAAAACTTAATGAATTATAAATAAGAAATGTAGTTCATTCATTAAATGTGAGTGCTCATGGGTGATGATACTCAAGCTAATGCTACAAAATGAATGTTACAATTGTGTGGTGAAACTCTGAATATCACTCATATGCTACTTCTGCTGGAGGAAAAGGTGTAGCCAGACTCTGAAAGATAGGAAGGCTAAAATTTTATAATGTTGATGTGAGTTGAAAAGTTGGGAAACTGTGAACAAGTTAACAAAAACAAATAGCTGCTCTGGCATTGAGCTCAGTTCTCACAGCCTCGATCAGCAGTGTTCTGGGAGTTCAGAGACTGGCAGGGAACCAAATATTTCTTCCTTCTGCAGCCCCAGTAGTCCTAACATGCCTCTTTGGGGAAGAAGTGTGTTTTCACTTTGAACATATGGCATTATCTTGAGCTGACTGCTTTATGAATATTTCAAAAAAGGACAAGCCTTATGTTGTAGAAGACCAAGAATGCAACTTCATTTCCTCTTCCAAAGTTTAATCGAAAAAAATTATTGGGTTTTTTTTGGGTAAAAATTTAACTTGGAGCACACATGCATGACATATGTAACATCATCAAATAGTTACTTAGTGATCAACAAAACAGTGGGAACAAAATAAACTAAAACTGTAACTCGATGTACATGTGAGTCACTGTACTGGCTGGTATGAATTTGCATCCAGAGCTGGTTGGTTTCAGTTTTGTAATAATAGTATCTCCTAAGAGAAACAGCCAAGTAGTGGATTTAAGACGGAGGCATGAATTTTAAGAATATTCCTATCATCTTTATGGATAGTGTATAATATAAACATTTGAAACCTTAAAATACAGTCTTGTGTGTTTCAAATACTTTTACAAACCAACTTTTTGTTTACCTGTGTCACTGGGTGGGCACCAGGGTCTCACATCCTATTCCCAATGGGAATAGAGCCCAGCGCAGTCTCTGAGAGCAAACCATTGTTGCTTTCCCATCTGGTAACCACAGACTTCTGGGAAGGGATCTTTGTGCTGTTGTGAGGATGCCATGAAAAAGTCATTTGCTGAAAAAAACAGTAGCACCTTAAATGGCTTGGCATTTGGATATTATAAATTACATATGGTAAGTAGGTGGATGTGGAAATTCAGCATTTAATGTAGAAAGTTTTGTGTAAACAGTAAGTTGTCAGTGTGCTCCATAATGTTCCTGAAGGAAGAGACTTGCAACAGTACAACTCTGCAAGTAAGATCTCCATCCCTAAATACCATTTTCAGGTCACTTATTGATCTGTTTATCTCAAAAAGTGCTCAGTTGTTGTGCACATCATGTCATCTTTAAGTAGCTTGGGACCGATTTTACATGAAAATAAGGAGTAATTTTATTGATATCGATGGAGTTAACATTGTCAGCAAAGTACTTGCTAGTCCTGTGATTTAGGTTGTTGGTTTCTTTTTTTTTTTGTTTCATTTTTCACTTATGGTGCTTAAATGCAATTTAAAAACAACAGATTACACAGATTATGACACTAAAACTAAAATTAGGTTGTTGAGGACCTGCTTATTACCTAGGTGTGCTCAGGTCAGAGAAGAGCTCTTGTAGATGTACTTGTTTAAAATTTTGTAGCTGAGCTCTGCTCCTCACCATATATTGACCAACCCATTGAAAGCTTTAGGTGGAAACAAATCCATTTCTGTTTGAGTACCAGGCTTTGCACAGCAGTGGCTGGGACATATGTATGTGTCTGTTTTGCTGCTTTGTTTGTAACCTCTGGTAAAGGGCTGGTACGAGCATCTTGGAACAGTTCTTTTCTCAATCTCCTTAGAAACTCCACCTAAGAAAGGTGATGTGGGAAACAAACTTCCTGGAAACAAACTTCCTGGACTCCTCCTCTCATAGAGAATCTACTGACTTTTCTACTTAATTTCCATATCAAGTGTCCCTGAATCCAAGATTTCTGTGAAATTTTCTGTATTTACATACTGTCTTTATTTCAAATTACATGAAATGAAAAATTTTCTTTTTTTTCCTTAGAGCACCTTTTTAGGACCAGACATTTTCACATTTTTTTTTTACAGTGTTCTGAGTGCTTTGTTTTATTTTTCATGTCAAAGTAAGGCTTACAGAATCACAGGTCCAGATAGCTGAAGTACAATCATCCATCAAAAAACCTCAGTGGGACAATTACAGCCCCCACATCCTCCCACAGCAAACCATGATTATAGCTGAGATTAGACAACATGAAGCACTCTTGCTTCAGCCTTCACGAAATCACCTGCTATGAGTCTTACTGATGAGATTAATTCACTCTGTTTTCTACCTTAGTACCAGGTTTGGATGTTTTGCAGTTTATTTCAGCATCTTAATTGCATCTGTTTAAATTAGATGTGAAACTATCTCTTAGATGGCTTTCATGTTCTTTACATAGCAAATACAGCTTTAAATACTTAAATATTAAGTGCAGTGCATATCCAGTACCTCCTTTTCACCACAGTGCCCTCAGCATTGCTTTTCTACCCAACTCGGTTTTCATTCTTTTCCAATATCATCCTTGATCCTTGAAATCGAGAAGACCTTAGTGCCTTCATTCTTTCCTAATGGTTTTCAGTGTTCTTCTTTCCATTTCAACAACTCGCTTTAGAATCTGGTTTTATTGTCATTTAGATGTATGTAAAGCAGTGGGAATGAGGTCTAAGACTTTACTCTGGTTTAAACAAAGACTGTTGTGGTTTGCTAATGGTCTGCACAGACTGCAGAGCCCTGAAGGTACCGGAAAAGATCCTCAGCAATAAGTGATCAAGTCCAGAATCTTGCTGTGACATATGCAGACCAGTCAGACTGGTGAGGCTTCCCTGAGTTTCCCTTACAGGAAATGGTTCATGGGGAGCCTGAGCTCCGAGTCAGATTTTTTGTTGTTAGTTTAAAAATTCATTTGCAAAGGTGTATACTACACTTAGTTGTTGGGGACAATAATATTACTAATAATGACAGTATCCATCACTGAGAAAATGAATGTATTCATTCCTCTGTGTCTTCAAGTACATCAGATGAAAATTTGAGCTATAGATGTATCACATGGAAAACCATATGGCAACATCCATGCTTGGAAAGGCATTTGACTTGATTAAATTAATTTCTCAGCAAGCTTGTCCTAGCTGACTGCAGGATTTTGGGGATTATAAAAGAAATATGGACAAGGCTGTCATGTCCTTCAGCATTTTTAGCACGATGTAAATATGAGCACAGGTGGGCAATGACACATTCTGTGCTTCATTTCCCACCAGGTGTCAGTTATCATTTCACTCCCACGACTGGAAATAAATATCAGTTATGATGGAACACCCTCCTCTACTGTCCATTGTCAAATGGAGGCACAGCAGCATCTTTTTGTTTGTCTAAGGGATGCTTTCGCACTTCTTTCCTGGTCTAATCCTTGCTTGCTGACGTGGATTTTCCTCAGAGTTGTACTGCCACATCTCTGATGATTTGAACAATGCTTTTTGTTGTTGCTGCTGTTGTTCCGGGAAATAAGAACAAAGATGTTTTCCCCCAAAAGGATCTTTCTCCGAGACTGTAGCCAGTACTGCTTAGCTCTTGTCTGGCACGGTTCAGTGGGTGGAGGAAGGGAATATGTCCTATTTTGAGATTATAAAAGGAGCTGATTTTTTTTATTAGTTTCACAGTTTATTTGTTTTTATTGCTGTCCAATAAAAAGCTGCTTTTCCATGGGAGCCTGAGGAGAGCTCACTCAAGATGAAAGGAAATGGAATGCTCTGAAAGAGCAGCCAGATTTTGATGGCTTTTTCTTGCTGATGGGGGTGTTGCTTTCCTTTTGTCTCTATCAGCTGTATGACTTTCTTCCTTTCACCTCTGTGAATGTATCATACCAGATCATTTGCCAAAATCTCGTTTAATGAACCTCTTTCATAGAAGAATGACTGGTTCTTAAAGTTTGAACAGTTAATGTGCAGCTTTGGGTTTCCCCTGGTACTTTCAGGCTGGTTGTGATCATCACCTTAGCACATTGGATTAGAGTTCCGTTGTGCTGCTTAGTGACAGGAAGGGGATGGGGCAGCACTGTGTTCATGCTTCATTACCTATACAAACATTTAGCATTGGTGAAAAACTTGGTGGCCTCATGGTGGTGTGTTTCCCATTAAAATAGTCACTTGGCTCCATGTGCTCGAGAACCGTAGTGTCTCAGGTTTGTTTTAGTGTTCTGAAATAATAAACATGGGGTGCATAGTGTTTCACATTTGTTTTAGTGATGTAACACGAGAAAACCAGGCATCAGCAAAATCCAGCTCATGCTGATGGGAATTATAAAACTTTAGTTTTGGGGCTTGCAAAGCACATTTCTAATGTATATTAGTGTGGTATGTGATCTGCTCATACTGGTAATATTTCTTACCCATTAAAACCTGTTGCCCCACCCTGAGTCCTGGACTGTTACAGTTGACCAGCTCTGGTGTCTGATCTCCATTGCTTGTGTGAAAAAGCTTCTGTCAGTGACATACTGGAATCTGTAGTCTCTGAATCCCTATACTGGTAACTCAGGCCTGTGGCAAAGGAGTACACAGTCTGCCTCCAGACGATAATTCCACATTATAAATGAAGCACATTAGTTGCCATTCCAACCACATAAGGTGTGAGCAGAGTGATTATTTTTGTCTTTGTAGCATTTTAATGAGTGAGGATATAATTTGTTCAGTAATTTGATCACTTGAGCAATTCAGCCATGTATTTAGAAGCACTTATCATTCCAGTATTTAAGCACAGGAACCTTGCAGCAGCAGGGGATATATTCATACTGCTTCATATATTTTCTTCTTTAAATTCACGGGCTTGCACATTCCACTTAGTTGAGTCTCAATCTGTGTTTTACAGTTGTCCATTGTGATTTGAATAGGAAAGCAATGTAGCTGTAAAGAGAAGTTTATTATTGTTTATCACTAAATGGACTGATTGCCCATATCATCCACACAGTGGTGACTTCTGATGTTATCCAAAGAATCCTTGTGGCATGAAGCTTTGATACCTGTACCTTCTGAAGTTGTCACTGGAATGCTACTTTGTAAAGGATTTTGACAAACTGTCTTGGATAGGGAACCAATAGAGGAAACCTGAACACCTGTGCTCTTCATTATGTTTATTGGCTAGAGCTGCTCAGGCAAAGCTCATGATCAAGTAATTGAAGCTTTTTGAAGTTATTGGCAGGAACCCACAGACAGTTCTTTTTCTACTTTTTTCTACTTCTTGCCCTTCCTTTTCACCTTTGTTTTAACTCTCCCACCTTCCTCACCCCGCCTTTGACATTATCATTCTTTTATGGTTTTAACCCTAACCCCCTCCCACCTTGTTTTGAGAAATGTATTTTCTTTTGCATGTTGCAGATATCACTTCTTGGACAGAGTTTTCCCTGCTTTAATTTCATTGGCAGCACAGTAAAACAAATGAATGTGTCTTTTTTTAAAACTTTAATGTTTGTGGAGATAGATAAATTCTGGTAATTAACACACAGCATTGGGTAGGAGCTGGCCTTGGTACAGTGGCCAATTATCATTTCAGAAGCTCACACTGTTTTGCTTTATATCACCACCTACAGTTTCAAAAACTACGTCATGACATACAATGTACAGAACATTCTTCTCGGAGGAGAAAGAGCTAAACAATTTCAACGATATTGGGAAACAGGTTTGAGTTTTTCTATAAAAAATGGGTTACATCTGCTTTGTTTTTGTTTTTTTTTNNCCCCCCCCAAAATAATTTTTGCTTCCATCCCATCAGAATTCTTACAAGAGATACTAGATCTAGTTGCTAACATTCAGTCTGGCTAATCTGAGAGCTACCCAAAGTCCACTAGTTGTTTATGAGCAGAAATTTTTTTGTAAAATGATTCCAATTGCTCTTTTAATGAGAAGATGTGAAAAGTTATTTACCCCTGAACTAGTTAATTAATTTGCATCCTTTTTACTTTACATTGAGTATCTTGTAATACTGATTTGTAGCTATGTATCAAATTGTCAATTTATGTGCTTTTAACCATCATCTGTTGTGCCCAAGCCTTCATTAGTCTCTTTGCTTTCTTTCTTTTTAACATTTTGAGTATGTCATGATTTATCATATTTTGTTTCATATTTCTTGTGAGGAATAATTTAATATCTTGTTAATATTGTAACCCATTCTTCAGCTTGCTTTTCACAGAAAAGAATTTTAATAATTCCCTCAATCAGAATTTTTAATTACTTAAATGTGTCCTCAAAATCTAACCTGTCACATAATTACACTTTATATCTCGCTTTACTTTTGGAGTGGTTTGGTCAATGTATGGGTAAGTTCAGTTTTTCATTACTTTACTCTTATGATAGTGAAAAATTGTCTCTATCAGGAGTTATCATCATGAAGTGGTTGCAAAAGTAAAACCAGAATTCATTTCTGTTCCCTTAATTACATATGCAGGAGTATTCATGCACAGTTTGAAGAGTTTATGCACAGCAAAGTCTGTAAATGTTAGTAATTTTTCAGCTTTATGGTGAATTAATTTTAGTTATTTCAGTCTTTGCCAAAGGTAAACTATATTTCATTCATATTGGAGAGAGAGTTTCCTATCTTCAGTGCTGTAGCTGTGATCAGTAGTGGTCATTTAAATTCTAGATGGCAAAGGGATCTTAATTAGATCCCATGTAATAAGGTAAAGCTGACTCTGAGTGCTGAGAACTGAGGGAATTAATCTCTCCAGTACTTCAATTTGTCTTTCATTACAGTTGTGTGATTCCACAAAAAGATGAGTCATGCAGAAAATATGACAATTTTTAGACTGCATCAAAAGCCTTGTACATTGAAGATCTATAAATGTTACTAAATTAATGGGTAAAGAGAATTTCATGGAGTATTAATGATAACAAAATGACATTATCATTCTTTTATGTTTTTGTGCAAGGCAGTTACACAGAGTGAATGGGAATATGTAGAGGGAAGATTTAATTGATTAAAACCTCTGTGCAGTAAATGAGAACTTTAGTTTGAGCTGCATGCCATTAAATACTGCATCTTGATTGCTGTTCAACAAAATCAATACAGATCAGAAGTCTGTAGTGAATTTTGTGCCTGCAGCAGTAATTGTTTAACAATAAAAATCAGTGCCCAGTCCCAAAATTGAGCATTTAATAGTATTCATGGTTTATGTCTCTTTTTGATCCTTATGGTCCTTAAGGCCATCTGTTAATTTATTCTCTCTGTCTGGATTGGAAGGGGGGACAGTGACTGAGAGAAAGAGGTTATTTTTTGATTGTCTTGTATCGAGTTTGGGTTACTCCCACTAAAATCTGTGAGTGTTGCCTGTGGAATTGCTGCTCAAGGCATTAACCCATACACATCTCCAGAAGAAATACAACCACTCGGGTAGTGAAGGCAGAAGTGCTCCTTTCAGGAAACCTAGCATAATTTTCAGTGGTTTGTTCTCCAAAAATCAGTCTCCTGACAGTGACAATGACAAATTTGGGATTGTTTTTTAAAGTCTGTAATAGACTCTTTTATTAAAATACAGTTTTCATATCATCAACTTAATGCACTAAATTTTTACATACCTTGTAGAAATCTCAGGCCTGGAGATTGGTTACAAATAGGTCATGTCATCCGAAGATAAACTATCCAAAGGCTATGTATGAAATAAGTGAGAATTTAATTCATAATTTAGTAATCAGGCATTTTAAAATTTTCCTAGAAACAAGTTGCATCTTATCTTCACCCATCTGTGAGTATTTAAGAGTTGTGTGCCCTGAGCTTTCACTTCAGTAGCAATTCCTTCCTTTTCCAAAACAATCCCATACATATTTATGAATATCTTATAAAATATAATCACAATTCTTAATCTTTCACAGTGAGTTTCAGAATTTTTTTATGAACTAGTTGATTTTTTTGTATATGTAGGCAGTACATTTTGTTCTGTGCTATATTATCTTTGTGAAGTATTTTGTATACAAAGGAAAATAAGGCACTTAAAATACAGATGAGTGCTTGAAACCAGGTCTTNAGTGTTTATAATTTAGTTTTGTCAGAAAGCTCCTTGTTTTCCATATTTTTAATTCTTCAGATGTTGCAGACACAAGAGATGGGGCTATTCTTTCATTTTTTTTGGTGAGCCTTTGTTCCTGTTTTCTTTTTTAGTCATACTTCATTCCCNGCTTGAAACCAGGTCTTTCTGGAAATTGAGCCTGGTGTCTGGACTTGCAGCCTTTTAACCAGCAATATTTCTTTTTTGAATGGTGAGCTACCAAGCCCAACCTGAAATAACTGATCATTTTCAAACATAGAACACAGTCCATTT
Source organism: Serilophus lunatus (assembly GCA_013399895.1). Classification (NCBI taxonomy): domain Eukaryota; kingdom Metazoa; phylum Chordata; class Aves; order Passeriformes; family Eurylaimidae; genus Serilophus; species Serilophus lunatus. The sequence continues at coordinate 1,505,646 of VXBA01000527.1, forward strand.
TCCAGTTTCATCAGAACTCTTACGGTCACCTATTAAGTTGCAGAGTGTGCTCCAAAAAAAAATGGAGGAGAATTTTCTATGTCCATACATGGTAAAGAATTTATGAGAATAAAATTTGGAATAACTGCTGAATCACTTAAAATACTTGGGAGAGACCTCTGAGAAATCTTTAGTGATGTGAAGCAAATTAGCTGCAAACATCTGTCCTGCCAGCAAAATGATGTCTTTTTTAAAGACAATTAATGCATATAATTCTAGCACTATAAATTTTGCAGAGTGTTCACTATTGTTAGATCGAAATGTAGGGTTGGAGAACTAGTTTAGACATTTACCTATGGTTTATTTAATTGTAAAGACTGCAAATGCACTATCTGGTAGTATAGTAGCATGCATGTGTTACAGAATCACTGAAAGGGTTGAGTTGGAAGGGACCACAGTGGTTCATCTGGTCCCACCTCCCTGCTCAAGCAGGGTCATCCCAGGACATGTCACAGGAGGATGTCCAGATGGTTCCGGAATATGACCAGTAAGCGAGACTCCACAATATCTCTGTGTGGTTCTCTCTGCAGTCACCCTCACAGAAAAGAAGTTCTTCCTCATATTCACGTGGAACTTTGTGTGTATCTGCTTCTGCCCATTCCCTCTTCTCCTGTTGCTTGGCACCACTGAGCAAAACCCGGCTCCTCCAGGTACTTGTGTACATTGAGAGGTCCCCTCTCTGTCATCTCTTGAGGCTGAACAGCTCCATCATTGTCAGCCTTTCCTCAGAAAAGATGCTCCAGCCCTTTAATCATGGGATCATCTTTGCTGCTTTTGTGCCAATGTACATACCCCCAAACACAAACACAGCTTATTTTGTGCGGTTACAACAGAGAAAAAAACTAGTTAATAGATGATGTGCTTATTCTGGTTGTTCCAGTGATGATGGAAGCAGGACAAAATTTTGAAAATGGGACTTGTATGTGTTTTTATTAGGCCAGTTTGTTTCTCATTGCTAATCAAAGAGTGTAATATCTCTACCTTAAATTCCTGCCTTGCTTATTTACAGATCAANTCTGTGAGTGTTGCCTGTGGAATTGCTGCTCAAGGCATTAACCCATACACATCTCCAGAAGAAATACAACCACTCGGGTAGTGAAGGCAGAAGTGCTCCTTTCAGGAAACCTAGCATAATTTTCAGTGGTTTGTTCTCCAAAAATCAGTCTCCTGACAGTGACAATGACAAATTTGGGATTGTTTTTTAAAGTCTGTAATAGACTCTTTTATTAAAATACAGTTTTCATATCATCAACTTAATGCACTAAATTTTTACATACCTTGTAGAAATCTCAGGCCTGGAGATTGGTTACAAATAGGTCATGTCATCCGAAGATAAACTATCCAAAGGCTATGTATGAAATAAGGGAGAATTTAATTCATAATTTAGTAATCAGGCATTTTAAAATTTTCCTAGAAACAAGTTGCATCTTATCTTCACCCATCTGTGAGTATTTAAGAGTTGTGTGCCCTGAGCTTTCACTTCAGTAGCAATTCCTTCCTTTTCCAAAACAATCCCATACATATTTATGAATATCTTATAAAATATAATCACAATTCTTAATCTTTCACAGTGAGTTTCAGAATTTTTTTATGAACTAGTTGATTTTTTTGTATATGTAGGCAGTACATTTTGTTCTGTGCTATATTATCTTTGTGAAGTATTTTGTATACAAAGGAAAATAAGGCACTTAAAATACAGATGAGTGCTTGAAACCAGGTCTTTCTGGAAATTGAGCCTGGTGTCTGGACTTGCAGCCTTTTAACCAGCAATATTTCTTTTTTGAATGGTGAGCTACCAAGCCCAACCTGAAATAACTGATCATTTTCAAACATAGAACACAGTCCATTTTCCAGTTTCATCAGAACTCTTACGGTCACCTATTAAGTTGCAGAGTGTGCTCCAAAAAAAAATGGAGGAGAATTTTCTATGTCCATACATGGTAAAGAATTTATGAGAATAAAATTTGGAATAACTGCTGAATCACTTAAAATACTTGGGAGAGACCTCTGAGAAATCTTTAGTGATGTGAAGCAAATTAGCTGCAAACATCTGTCCTGCCAGCAAAATGATGTCTTTTTTAAAGACAATTAATGCATATAATTCTAGCACTATAAATTTTGCAGAGTGTTCACTATTGTTAGATCGAAATGTAGGGTTGGAGAACTAGTTTAGACATTTACCTATGGTTTATTTAATTGTAAAGACTGCAAATGCACTATCTGGTAGTATAGTAGCATGCATGTGTTACAGAATCACTGAAAGGGTTGAGTTGGAAGGGACCACAGTGGTTCATCTGGTCCCACCTCCCTGCTCAAGCAGGGTCATCCCAGGACATGTCACAGGAGGATGTCCAGATGGTTCCGGAATATGACCAGTAAGCGAGACTCCACAATATCTCTGTGTGGTTCTCTCTGCAGTCACCCTCACAGAAAAGAAGTTCTTCCTCATATTCACGTGGAACTTTGTGTGTATCTGCTTCTGCCCATTCCCTCTTCTCCTGTTGCTTGGCACCACTGAGCAAAACCCGGCTCCTCCAGGTACTTGTGTACATTGAGAGGTCCCCTCTCTGTCATCTCTTGAGGCTGAACAGCTCCATCATTGTCAGCCTTTCCTCAGAAAAGATGCTCCAGCCCTTTAATCATGGGATCATCTTTGCTGCTTTTGTGCCAATGTACATACCCCCAAACACAAACACAGCTTATTTTGTGCGGTTACAACAGAGAAAAAAACTAGTTAATAGATGATGTGCTTATTCTGGTTGTTCCAGTGATGATGGAAGCAGGACAAAATTTTGAAAATGGGACTTGTATGTGTTTTTATTAGGCCAGTTTGTTTCTCATTGCTAATCAAAGAGTGTAATATCTCTACCTTAAATTCCTGCCTTGCTTATTTACAGATCAAGCTAAACAGCAAAGGAACACTCTGTATCTTCAAAATTATTCTGCATAGTCTGTTCCAGCAAAGCCTGTGACACATACAGAATCCTAAGATCACGTGGTACCTAATTCTCTACTCATCTCTTAATCTAATCAACTGATGCACAGTGATTCCCAAAATATAACTGGATTATTAGTGCAGTCAAGCTTCTATCTCGTCACAGTTCAATATGAATCACCTTATGCGGCCTCAGTAAAGGCACTTAATTGTTAGAGATACTTAAAACATTCTTAATTATGCAATTGGATTAACCAGAAGATGTTTGAAGTCACACTGAAATGTATCATGTGCAAGTATCATCTGTTTTTTCCAGCCTCAAGGTACAGCTGTTTGGTTCATGGAAGGAGATTTTTGTTCCTCTGAGTGTTTGTAAGAAATAGCTGAATTTTACAGAGGGATGTAAGTTTTCTCCAGTTTTGTTTCCGTGTGTGTGGATGGTTTGGTTTTGTTTGGGTTTTGTGGTTTTAGTTTTTTACATTGTAGAGGTCATATAGAGAGAGCCTACAAAGGCAAGGCACTACTGCATAGTCTGTAGCCTGGATAAACCTCTGAAGTTCACAGTCTCTCATGTTCCAACAAACTCTATCACTTAGCTTTAATTTCAGGAATTCTTCAACATTCTATATTGTTGCCATCCACTGGCTTCTATTTGGAAAGTAATTATAAATTTTGGAATTTCCAGCAGCTTTGTGATAGCAACATTACAATACAAAGGCAGTTTTTGAAGAAAAGAACAATCTTTCAGATTGTAGAGCTACAATTTCATCTGGGATTCTTTCAGCTAGGAGTGAGAGGTCTTTCAAGGGAGAAGTGAGTTTAACAGTCATCTTCTAACGTTTTCAGAACTTCTCATTTGGCTATCATATAATATGTCAAGTTCAGACAGGACTTACCTTAAGCATTTGCCCCTGAACAGTCCATTTATATATTGCCCTGCAGAGTTACACTAGTATAGAGATCAATGCAGTCTCCAAGTTGGTTTAGCTGCCATAGTGCAGATACTCAGAACACAATGCACATGTCCCTGTATAAGCAAAACGTAATCTAGTAACCTTGTAACAGTCAGAATTGGTAGTGCGGTTTTACCAAAAAGTTTTTTCCAGACATTTGAAGCTTCTTCAAGTTATGATACCTGCTGATTTAACACTGTTAATAAAAGAGCTTCCTGAAGCTTTTCCAGGAATTTCATCCAAGTACTGAATGCCTTCAGCTCTTGAGATCTGCTCTATCCATAACACTTACCTCTTAAAGAGTACCAGATATTTTTGGCTTTGTCAGTGTATCAATAGTGACATTGAAACAAACTGGGAGAGTTTTTGGAGAAGACTTGAAGTAGCAGTAGCTTAATTATGCATTCAACAAAGTCAACATAGTACGTCACTAGATTAGAATCAGTTTAAAATTGAGGTCCAGAACTGTATGAGGGTGGATGTGATTGCTTGGGTGACTGGACAAAGTTTGAGACAACATATGAGGCTACAGTTTTATTTTTTTTAAAAAAAATTTATATCTTTGTTAACCATATAAGTTACTAGAACATTCTCCAGTCCATTTAGATTACAACTTCTGAGGACTCTAGCTTAAAAATCCCTGAGGACGTGCTAATTTTCAACTCCCATTTTAGAAGAGTAGTTTTATTTGTGAACTTATCTCTTGTTAAATAGCGAGTCTTTATTAACTTGGATTCACTGCAAGTGATGATGAGATGCAGATACTTGTAGGGTGCCTGATGAAACATTTGTGTAAGGCCTGTTTTCTAGATATGGCTGTAGTGGGTTGAAAAGGGAGGGGGGGGGGGGCAGGGGGGTGGGCTGGCAGGTTTTTGGGGGGAG
>VXBA01000527.1:1510998-1731726 GCA_013399895.1 Serilophus lunatus
TACTCCCAGGCCCCGTGGCTTGACTCAGCCCACCTCCATCGGCATTGGAGCCACACGAGCACAACTACAGGTTGAAAGCTTCCCCAAATAACATCCCGAGTTGGGGGGAGAACCTTTCACTGTGTTGTTTTTTTTCAGAGATTCCAAGGGCTGGGAGTTGGCTACCCATCAGAGAGAGAGAAGAAAGAGAAAGTGGCTCTTCCTTTCCACTGCCTCTCTGTGGCCAGTTTGGCTGGCCTTTGAAAGCAGTTCCCTTATTCCTTTTTTCTTGGTTTTCCTTTTTGTGGTTTTGCTGGGTGCTTGTTTTTTTGTGTTGAGTCTGGGGTTCCCTAAACTGTGTTTTCTTTGAGCTCCAGACAAATAAAGTGTTTCGCTGTTGTCACATTCTGTCATTCTTCTCGTCATTACTAAGAGTGCCCCCTAGTTAATATTGTGGTGTTTAAACCACCACAATGGCCAAGTTTGTGTCTGTACCAGCAACATCACTGGCACCAATATGTGCTCAGAAGCCTACATGAAGTTATTTGCTCTTGCAAGGGATAAACCAACTTCTCTTCCATCATAAACAGGGACAAGGGACATTCCTACAGCTCTCAGGGCTGAAAAGGCTTCAGGGAAGGGTATACCTCTTCTGACAGCTGACTGTAAAAACCAAAACCTGGTGGATTTCCCCTCTGAAATACGTGGTGGCTCATAAATATGCCCTGTGCACATGGAATGGATGTGAGTGTACTGATGACTGTCTCTTTTGTCTCCCCAGCTGGTGCGAATTTGTGGATAGAACAGCTAACCTGCCTGGTTTGCTGTAAGGGGAACATCTGTTCCTGAGCAGCAGTGCACACCTTAATGTCACTTGGCTTGTCACCATAGCTACTGATGCCCCATTGCTAATGAAAACACAGCACTATTAACAGAGATGTGATTGAAGCGCAGGAAGAAGGGCCAGAAAACTACTGTCTGCATGCAAAAAATGCTTAATGAAAACAGAGGCAGAAAGCCAGACAGATAAACATTAGCATTTCCTGGACACTCTTCATTCTGCTACAGTTATCTGTCTTTTGCTACACGTTATTATTAAGTGCTTAATAATTAGTATTAAATCTAATTTTGGGATAACTTCGGAGAAATCAGCTTACAGCATTAGCAGCTGGAAGAATGTACTGCCTGCTAATTATTTAGATTATCTGTCTCTCAGAATAACAGTTGGCAAGCAAAAGAGTCTAGAATGTAACCCAGTACCCAGATAAATGTTAAATTTATGTTGATGTGGGAGCATACTATGTAATCTCTTAAAACCAGTGCCTGCAGAGGGTAATGTAAGGACTCATTTGGAATAAATTCTATATTGATGTGTCTTAAGTAAATGGGAGATACTTGTCTCTGTGCAGGCACACACAAGATATGTAATACTTGCATTTTTATAATGTGACAGAAAAAATGTTAAAGAGCTGGCATTTCTGAAATGTGACCATCCTGGATGACTTTGAGGATTGTGAAATCTCTGTTGGGGTTCTGATGTGTGCAGGTTTGCTCCCAATTTCTTCAGCAGTGTATGAACACAGATTGCAAAGCCACAACACCCTCATTCTAAGTAGTGGGAGTGGGACTTACTAGGAGAACTTCTTTTATTTTTGGACAAGCTGTGAATGCTGTTTTGCTGAGAAGGCAAAACACTAAACTCAAATATTTTGTCCCTTGTAAGGATCTAAGCCTTTTCAATCTCTTTACCAGGTGCCAAGTTTCAGTCTCTTCCCCAACTGATTCACTTTATTCCTTCAGTTGTGTATTCCCATGGGAGAACCGTGAGGAAATCTACATGTGCTCACTCTTTGCTTGAGGATGTAGCATTAATGAGTCCTGTGAGGTCTTGATCTGTGATGAGTCATTTGACCCCTCTCATATTTTGTCTTGGAGAAGGGAAGGATCATACAGACATCCTTTTAAGGAGCCAGAATGCTCCATTGGTGGCAAAAAGGATGACAACAAACAAGCTGTGGCTTCTAAAACCTCTGTGTGATTTTTGTTTTTTAAGAAGCGGACATTTACTCGTAGGGTCATCTGAATTATTTCAGTCTGTAAATGTAACTTTCAGGTTCACATAGTTAAAGATGCTTTTTTCCTCTTCTCTCCTGTCAAGTTGTGTTGCTTGAACAGTGAAAATACTGTGATTTCTCCAGAGGTAAATACAGTGTTGTGAAGGAGACAAAGTACCTGAGAAACATGAGGATGAAAAGGAAGTTTAGGAATTGAATGCATAGTTTACAAATAAAACTCCCAAGATGTTTTTTAGTCTTAAAAAGGAATGGTCTGCTTCTTCACCCTACATCCATGGTTCATTTACATTTATTTCTGTCGATATGTATTGTAAGGCTGAGTGAGAATATGCAACTTCAGTTATTCAGGCAGAAAATACTAGGGAAAAGCAATGATCAGATGACAATACAATGATCTGACTGAACACAGTTTTGATTGTAGCATCTGTCTGTCAGATATCTATTTGCTTGTCTCATACAAGCATTCTGACAATCAATCAATCAATATTGAAGTTTTGTTCTGGGTGTGTGAAGGATTGAATAAAGTAAGTGCCAACATGACCACATGCCTTTTGGCAGAAGTGGGTAGACTCAAAAAGGAAGAATGTTTGGCTGTGTAAGTTGTGCAAATTTTCCCTTGGTGTTATCTTTTCTCAAAGTTAGAAACTAATAATGAGGTAACAATGCATGTTCAGGCCATTAATTTTTGTCTACGTTAACAATATACTCACAATTTTTCTACTGTTTGCAGTAAAATTCTGGTTAACATACACTGCTTACTGACTGTGAAAATCCTGTTATGCACTGCCAAGGGAAGTCTTGCTCCTCCATCTACTGTCTATTTAGCTCACAAATTTCATTGAAATAAGACTGATTTTTTATTTTTTTTTTTAACAAACCAGACAAAGCTAGCCAGTAACACTGGAAACTATCCCAAAATTGCCCAACTAATTCTTGTGCTATCAGCTTAATTCAGTCTCTGTAGCAGTCCAGAGCTGCCAGTTTTGCTTACTTCAGCACTAGTTGCACAGAGTTGTGTGACGCTTCCCCATCCCCCACAAGTGTTTTGGGGTGAGTTAAAAGAGACTATTCTTGGCCCCATTCTGTCTTGACAATCCCATCCAGTTTTTCCTTTAATTTTTTCCACATATGGTTGTGAAATCTAATGTCTGACTTCTATATTTAGGAAAGAATCATAATTCTTTTTAAAATTATTGATGCAACAAGTCTTAATTATTTTTAAAGACTTTTTCCTTTTCCAAGATAGTGAAATATCAAGCACTCTTGTATTGTTTTGAAGACTTTTTTCTTTAAAATGTTTTACTGTATATTGGGAAGTATCTCCTTTCCAGTTTTGAAGCAAAAAGCGTAATAGCAAGGACCACATTCCTTTGCCAGTGGAAGAGTAACCAGGCATGAGTAGCCTGTGCCCACTATTAACACAGATAGAACAAATGCAGTGATAGTAGCAAAACAACAAAAAAAAGCTTATTGATTTCTTAGTGGAATTTTGACCATTTGTCTCTCACCATTCACTTCCCAGATATAACCTGCTTATGTGCTTCTGCATTATTGAAGTGATCAAATGGAATTACTTTTAAATGAATTCTCTCTTTCACGATGCAAGATTTTGTCTCACAGTTGAAAAGTGACTGAATGTGAGTCTACATTGTGAAAAAGCCAGTCAAGTGAATGAGTTTTATTTCCTCCACTCCCCACAAATATTAATTTGATTTTTATCTGCACAAAAAGCAGGAAACAGCCTGTGATTTTAGTAATGTACTTACAATAAAATCTGAGGTTTTGAACAGCTTTCTGTTTTGGCAGTGCTTTCCATTGTCAAATTTACAAAGGCTTATTATAGCAGTGTTCAGAAGCAATTCCACCAGTGTAGATTTCAGTTTTAGTGGCCTAAACACCCCAAGCCACTCCACTCCTTTTGGTCAAGTAAAGAATATATAGTGTCATATTAGGGAAGAAATGGGTAAATGGCACTGGGAAGTGAAGGGTTCTGCTCATACAGAGAAGCAATTAGACTGCAACTAGCAGTCACAGCTGTTGATGGTCTTTTGAAATCAGATAGTTCTTGGGTAGCGGGTGGGGGGGGCTGGTGGGAGATACAAAAATATGAAGTTATTTTAAAATTATTTGGTGGGTTTTTTTAAGTTGGACTCAACAGGTTCCATACTGATAACATAAGTGTTGTTTTGAATAACTAAATGCATGTTTGAAAAATCAACATGCAAGAAAAGGAGCACTTTTAAATAAGATTAGTGAAGAATTTGGAATTACAAGAAGAAAAGGATTGTTTGCTTTATATCATTGCAGATTACCAAAGTACCTTGAGTTTTGGGCCTATGTGGTCGCAAATTATATATTCTGTACTTGAATGATGGAATTAATTATCAGTTATGATAATAAGATCTCTGTTTTCTTTGTTGATAATTGTGTTCAATCGGTGACATAAAGATCTGGAAAACTGCCAGAATTGCAGTAACAAAATACAGCTAATTTCTTACATAATTTCCTGACTAGCACTTTCCCCGGCTGCAGTACCCCTGCATATAGCGTTTGAAAACATTATCAACAGTGTTACAGAATAAAAGCCCAGTACAATTTAGGATCTGAAAGAGCAGAAAGTAATTTAAAGTCTAAGTCTCTGGATACAGTTTCGCTGGAACGGTCAAGAAGAGACTTGGATTTCTAGATGTTTCTGTAGGAATGTTACAGTGTTCTCTGTGTGTCTGTGTTGGAAAGGATTTCAAGTTTTGCCCCTAATTCTTTGCCACTAACAATTTCTAGCTTTTTTTCTATTGGACTCTCAGCGAGAACAATAACATAAAATAGCGAGCTTTCAATGCAGATGGAAAGGAATTTATTTTGTAACAGATTGAGTTTTGAGAGTATGGTGTGGGTAGAAGATGATATGCATTGCTGGTTTAGTCTCAGACATGTGGTCAGACCCTTTTGTTTGAACCTCCCCACATTCTTCAGGATGTGAGTGGGAGTATTCTCACACACATGAAAACCTTAAATGATTCCTGTGACTTCTCTTACAGTAAGCCTCTGATATTACTGGTTTCTAAGAAAAGAATTTTAAATTTATGTTTAGGTAGGAGAGACATGGAAGTCTAAGAACACATGATGAAGTACACAGTGCTTCTGAAATCCTCCGATGAAAGAATTGTGATGTGAACCATGGCCTGCAGGCTGCAGAAAGGTGAGTAAAAGGAAACAGTTACAAGTTAAGGCTCCAAATTAATAGTAGTTGTATGCTGTATCTTTAATTTCTAACATAATGTTTATGAAGCCAGGAAGATGAAACTTCTTCCACTTAGTGTTATTTCTGTTCTGATGGAGATAATGGTCATGCAACAGCAGAAAGAGCTATAGCATGGCTTTGCTTACCAGGTGAATACAGAGTTATCAGCATCAAGGGTTCATTCAGCCCTCATGCAATTATAAGGGGAAGGAAACAGCCCACTGAATGTGTCCAGAGTGCCTTCCTAGCCATGTTAAAGCTAGATCTCCTGTATTTATGCATAAACTGCCTAATAATTTATGCCCGAGTATCTTCACGGTACTACCAGCAGTCTTTGCACCAGGATTTAGGTGTCACAAATGTATTAATGGATGACTTCATCATCTGTTGTAACAGACAAATTTTTGCCCTTTGCAACTAAAACATGAACCTGCAGAGGGAGAGAGGAAGCAAAAGAGTGCAGCCCAGTTGAGGCAACTGTTTGCTGCTTCCATTTTTGGGGGGTTTATGCTACTTATGAATTTAACCTAATATACCTGTTTCTTAAAAAGATCCCTTGAGCAATCACCTTGAGTGCTTAGCACACAAACTCAGAGTGATTGGCAAAGACAGAAACAAAATCTCTAAGAGAAAATAAAACAGAGCAGCTTACATGGTAGAGAAGCAAGAAGAGAGTTTGAATTTACATCTCCTCAAGGGACAAGGTTGGGAAAATCCCCTGATGTTGTTAGCACGACACAAGATCTTGTTTGAAGACTTGCAGAAAGGTATCTCATGTGATGACTAATGTTACTTGTCTTTTCTATTTTTCCATCACCATAACTGTGATGCTTGAGAACAGCTAGTGTCCTTAGAGCTCAGCCATCCTATGTTTGTTTGTTCCTTATAAGTCTACAGACTGAGCCAGCTAGGATAGCACTGAAGCTAAACTTGGAGTGTAAGAGTCTTGTTCCTAATATACTGAGACCCGTAGGACTTTTAGGGTGACTTGTTTTATAACCTTGAGCCTCCTCGAGGTTGGAAAGAAGAATTATGCTTTTGTCTGAAAAGCAAGATGTGCAGTGAAGTCATGTTTTCGATTCAAATGGAGGCAATGAAGCTCAGTAACTTGACCGTATGGGCATCAGGATTAGAGGCAGAGGTGGTTTTGGCTCTCGGTATTATTTCTCTATATTGAAAGGTTGGGTTTAGGTGAGGTAAAGGTAAATAGGCCTTTTTGGAGCTCTCCTTTACCCTTATTTTTCATTTAGAGAGCTCTTCTGGGCATAGCGTAAGTTCTGCTTCAATATTGCTAGTGAGTTTTTTTCCTAATACTTCAGGTTTTTGTACAGAAAGTGAAGTTGAACTGTTGAAGTATATTGTGGGAGTTTCTGAAACTGAGTAAGTAAACATATGCTGGGACTGTCTTATTTAAAAGATTCCTTGTTTGCCACTAAGGAATAAGAGGAATCCAAAAAATGTTTTGTGCTTAGCTGTAACTGTCATGGATGCTGGGGGAGGTCCCAGAAATGGGCTGAAGATATTTCATTCTATCAATTTGTCAGACTAATCACTGCCTTTCTGAAAGGGGTTATTTCAGTAAAGAATGAAAGTCAGATTTCAAGTGAGATGGAAATAAATGACATGAAGAGATACCTGACTCATAATTAACTTTGATTGACAGGTGATCATGCACAATATTATATAATATCAAATGAATGTAGTTTGAAGGCAGTGTATGGTGACTCACAAATTCTGTACTTTCAGCCTTTATAAGGCATTGCATTAAGTAATTCTTCTCATAGATGCTGGATTACTTAAGGTAGCAAAAACGCATCTTCATTTTGTGAGCTATCCTCCTGCTTGTTAAGTATAATTCCTACATATCTCCATCTATGTCAAAAATAAGTCTCCAGGTGACTCAAAGTAGAAAAGGATAGAGAAACTGGAATATTTTTAGGAGTATCTTGCATTCAGTGTATTTTCAGAATCCAAATGCCTTTAATGTGCATTTCAGAATTCCTCCAGTGTGTATTTCAGAAGTTCTTGCCAGTTGAGTTGTTCTGTTTTGAGTATTTTACTGAGACCATTGTGTTGTCACTGTTGATTTTAAAGTCTTAAGGTTATTTCATACACAAATCATGCTGAGGTCAAAGTAAGTTTAATAACACTTCTTGTTGACTTCTAAAATACAGGAGGATTTTTCTGCATGAATACTTGGCAGCTGTGCAGTGTTTTAATGAACAGAGCCTTATTTCTATATGAATGTTAAAGCAAATAGTGTTGGTGAATGTATGTGTTTGTATAGCAAACAGACTTTGTGCACCTCTCTCTCTTTCAAGCACATTTTTCCTCTAGAGATGTAGCCTGGAGCTCATGGAATGATTTTGTAGTGTAAAGATGCAAAGCACTTATTAGTAAAGGGTTTTCAAGTGCAAGTGCTCACAGATAACAAAATCTGTTTCTGTGACTTTACTCTGGCTGTTATAAAACATAAAACACCTTTGTTTGTTCACTAGTAATGCCTTAACACCAAACCTGCAGCAGCAAGTGCTACCGTGAGGTTAATCGTACAGAATGCATAGGAAGGAAGAAAAAAAAATTATATTTGGCCTTATCACTACCTTTATAATCCAGGCTTGTAGGATAGGATTTGGGATGTCCTATCCTCCAGGAACAGCACTGATCATAGTGGTAGGTGAAATTGTTATACTTGGCATGAACAAAAAATGAAGGTAGTTAGGCTTTACAAGGTAAAGGAAACAATACACAAGAGAACTTATCTACGATTGTTGCTGACAGGATAAACATTCCAAAAAGATCTAGAGGTACTCCATTATAGTTTTGTTATTTTATATATTGATAGGCTTCAATTTAGATAAATTGATAAATTTAGATAAATTAGATAAATTGTCTAGCAGTGCTCAAAGTGAGGGGTTGATACAAAGCTTCCTAAGCCAGTTGAGACAGGTAAAACAGAGACAGTCAGATCCTATCAAAAATAGCTGGAGTTTCTAGCCTTAGGAAAGGCAAGACAGAAATCATCTTTGGTTGAACGTTTATACATACAAAGGAAATTATTGGTATGTAGAAGACACAAGACAGTAAAGATGGTGCAGATTGAATTATGTACATGTTTAAGGAATGCACAAATTTTGCAAGAATTTTAAGCAAGGAGTTTGCCAGTTTCTATGACAAAACGACTGTGCTTCCCCCAGATTAACTAACCAGGAGGTGTTTTTTGGTAGATTTTTAGAATGTCTGTTGAGTGTTACAGCTTTCTAAATTGAAAAGAGAACAAAAAAGTGCAAAACTTACTGGAAGCAGACAGCATTTTCAGAACACATTTTGTTGCTCTTCTAATCCATACATCAAATTTTTAAAGATCTCCCTAATATACTGTTAAGGATGCAGTTCAATAATTTAGCATGGTTTTTGAAAACTTAGCACTATCCTATGCTTAATATTTTACTGTCTGACTTTATATTTGCTGTATTTCACTTCCTTTCCTTTGAGAACCTTTTACTTGCATAAGAAAGTCAGTCTTCTATATACACAATACATAAAATATTTCAATAAATAAAATTTAAAAGTGAAATTGGTCAGACAGCAAAATCAGTTGATCAAATTATATATAAACAGTGCATTAAAGGTACTGTGAAGATGTGTGAGGCAAAAGGAACACTACAAATTCAAAGGCTACTCTGTAAAGCTGGAACACCATGTTTTTTCAATGTTGCACATCGCAGAAAAAAATACTACTCTACACACTTCAGAAAGCCCTTTTCTTCTTTCATCCCAAAGCAAGGATATAAATGCAAATTTTTGTTAAACCATTTAACATGCACTGAGGGATTAACTCAGTCCACAAGGCCCAGGAAACTTATCTGAAAGGGTCTCTAGGGACACTTTGGTTGGAGGGAAGAGAAACTGGCACAGCAGAAACTTCTAATGTGTCCTTTGCTGGCTAATGGCCTGTGATGCTCTTTTTCTCCCTGCAGTTCTGCACTGAATTGGAAATGTTACATCCTCAGGCTCAGATATTTCTCTAATCTGAGAGGGGTGCTCAGAGGAGGGAAGAAAGCTTTAATGAGATTTAGTGCCTAGTCTGTTAAGACTCTCCATGTGACTCCTTGCTTTGACCCAAACCTCCTAGTAATTTCTTTAAAGGAACAACCTTTTATATGATCAGAAACAAAGAGATGGATGTCTTCTATGCTTTCTTTTTGAAAAAGAGACAAAATTAAAACCAGACTTAACATAATTTGTCCTGTGCTGGCAAGACTTCTGAGCAGAATAGGGGAAAATAATTTTATCATTATTATTATTTTGACCTTGTAAATGAAATGGCAAAGTGTGGACTTTTAGCAGAGGCAGGGCATTATGTGTTAAGCATTTCTACAAAGCATGATGGGGGTATTGTGGTAGGTGATAATTTGGCTGCTTCCTGAGGATGTTGCAGATCTTGGTCTTTGTTCACTAAAACAACTGGACAGGCTGTTGTTGAGAGGGAAGGTTGCTCAGGCAGCACCAGGGGTTTTGAGTACTTGTTTTATTTGTTTCTAAAATTGGTCCTGACTCCAAAGCTAAAAGCTTTTTCAGCAGCTGCAGAAATCTACAGTCTTTAGCTCACAGCCTAGTCTGTAATTTTGTGTTACCTCCTGGAACAGTGCATGATGTATCAGGCAGCAGAAAAGAACTACCTATGATTTCATAGCAGAGTTGACTTTACAGCTTGATTCCACAAGGGACCTTTAAGGGAATGGAACCCCAAAAATAAAATGAAGAATTTAAAAGATATTAATAAGTCCAAAGCAGAGTATTTATTTGGATTAATAAAACAAAAAAAGCTAATGATCCTTCACACTAGGTTTGATTTTGGTTCTGCAAAGAGACCTTTGTTTTAGAACAGATAAGAAGTTAAAACTGATCAGGCCTCTTTCAAGGACTCACTGCTGATTCAATAGATTCTGAATTCCAGTGTCGCTTCATTGTTAATTTGGGAAATGTTTCCTGAGGTAAATTAGCTATGATGTTTTAGCTGAAAAGGATTTCTTCTCTCAGGGAGGTGATACTATGGCAGGTCTCTAATTGTTCCTAACATGTTTTAAATTTTCTGGGCTACTACGAGTCTGTATGAAAGTTGTGATTTGAAGTCAAAGTTCACCTCTTATTTTGAAATACCTTATTAATGAGGTAATTAAATACTCCAAGTTCCCCAGGTGGAACACAGATACTGAGGTATTAAAACACATTTTTTAAATTCCGAAGAACAGCCCCAACTCATTGTAAGGCCCGTATATAAAACTGTCTGATCTTTTTGGACTAATTAAGCTTTGGAGTAGATTGAGGGAGTTCTCTCTGATGTAGATGTTCTGCATTCCTCTAATAATAACAGGTTTATCCCATTGTCCCAAGTTAAGAAGTGTGGAGACTATGCTGGAGCAACTTCCAACCTAGTTTAGTTCTAGATGCAGCCTGACTTTGGAGGTCAAGATCTTTATAGTAGTTAATCTTGCCTTCTTTGCTGTTAAAGAAAATGAACTATTTTAGTGTATCCTGCCATAAACCCTGAAGACAATCAAAATATATGTTGTGATGAGAGGATGCAAGAATATTCTACGTGGGCGCATTGCCTGATGTGGGAATCACAGAGCAATTGTTTCGACTGCATATTCTCATGAAACTGTTGTGATACTGTGTGCCAGTTCAGGGACTTGGTCCTCCTTTAAGCTATACTTGCTCTCAAATGACATTACTATAAGTAAGCATTTTCTGTTGGCTCAGTTGTTAAGCCTACTCACACGCACTTGGGAATAAAATTGAGTTAAATGATAAGTCGATTTATGTTTTGAGAAGGACTTGGGGATGCCGGTGGATGAGAGGCTGGATAGGAGATGGCACTGTGCCCTCGCAGCCAAACGTGTCCTGACCTGCATCACCAGCAGTGTGGGGAACAGTGAGGGAGGGGATTCTGCCCCCTGCTCCTCTCCTGCAGTGCTGCCTCCAGCTCTGGGGTCCCTGCACGGAAGGGACATGGACCTGATGGGGCGAGGCCAGAGGAGGCCACCAAGTTGATTAGAATGATGGACAACTACTCCTATGAGGAAAGGCTGAGACAATTGGGGTTGTTCAGCCTGGAAAACAGAAGGCTTTGAGGTGACCTAATTGTGGCCACCCAGTACCTGGAGCGAACTTAGACGGAAGATGGAGAGGACTTTTGACAAGACTATGAAGTGACAAGACCACGGAGAATGGCTTCAAAATGAGAGTAGGTTTAGATGAAGTATCAGGAAAAAAATGCTCTGCTGAGAGGGTAGTAAGGCCCCGGCACAGGCTGCCTAGAGAAGCTGTGGCTGCCCCATCCCTTTGGACGGGGCTTGGAGCAACCTGGGACGGTGGGAGGTGTCCGTGCCATGGGCAGCGGTTGGAAGGAGATGATCTTTAAAGTCCCTTCCAACACAGGCCATTCTATGATTCTGTGAAATACTGGTCCTTATCCGATTTGGACTTGCTTTGGGCCGCATTTTGATCCCTTGTTGTCCCGTCCTGACCGTGGTTCGGACGGGACCCGGGGCAAGGGCACGGCCCCGGCCCGTCCCCCCAGGGCCTGCGAGGGGCCGCTGCCGCCACCTGGCGGCTGAGCCGCGTCAGTGCCCACAGAGCCCGCGGGGCGAACATGGTTCCTACAAAAACCCGTTCACGCTACAGTTGTTTCTCTCTTCCATCCACCCCCACTTCAGGCTTTGGAGCTGTTTCCGTTTCGGCTTTATGAGGTGACGAGCCAAACGGTCCTACAAAACATCGCTAAGGCGCCACTTAGTGCTTCCCACGGCACACCGTTGCCGCCAGTCAGCACATTGATTTCTCACGTTTTATTCCTATTTTTGTCATGAAAATGTTAATATACGGAGAGAGAATAACGTGAGTCCTCCTTACTGGAGTGTTCATAGATGCTGAGTTTTGTCCAGAGAAGGACAATGAAGCTGGTGAAGGATTTGGAGCACAAGGCTTGTGAGGAGAGGCAGCAGCAGGGAGCTTATAACTAATCACAGGTATAAAGGAGGCTCAGGGGAGACCTTACTGCCCTCCACAAATACCTGAAGGATATTGTAGACGGGGGGATGTTGGTCTCTTCTTTCAAGAAACAAGTGATAGGATAAGAGGAGATGGTCTGAAGTTGTGCTGGGGGAGGTTTAGATGGGATGTTAGGGAAACTTTTTACACTGAAAGGGTTGTCGAGCATTGAAACAGGAGGGAGTGGAGTCACCATCCCTGGACAGGCTTAAAAGACATGTAGCTGTGGTACTTGAGAACATGGTTTAGTGGTGGACTTGGCACTGCTGGGTTAACAGTTGGACACTAGGTCTTTTCCAACCTAAATGATTCTATGAATCTGCTGCATGCTTTATGCTCCTCAAATGCATATTTGTTTGCCTGTGTAGCATGTCTGGGAACTTGTGGCAGGTTTTAATCCCCACAGTTCATCCACCCTTACTGAGATCAGCACAAGCCACAACATTCTAGAAGTCTTTTGATTTCTGCTGTCATCATTTCTACCAGTAAGAAAAATCCAGAGCCTGAGTAAGGACAATATTTTTAATTGCTATTTCCATTTGAGAACTGGAAAACTGCTTAAAGGAAAGGGGAATGGTAATGCTTCTTCCCCTCTAGCTACAATACTCTTTTATAACTCGAAATCCGGGGGTTTTTTCCCGTCTCTGCAAGTACCCAACACGGGTTAATTTCTGTGTAATGGCTCAGAGCAGGGTCTTTCATGCAGAAGACAGAATTGATGGGGAAATTGCTGCTTTACATGAACTTCCAGACTTTTGGTTGGTTATATAGTTTCTCTTCAGTCCCTGAGGTAAACTGTTGCTGTTCATACTCTGTCACCAAGCAGCTGAAGTCAAGTAGGGCTCAGATACTTCCTGCCCCGTGGTCTTTCTTACAGCAGCTGTTAGACATGAAAAGTTTTAGTTCAACTGTAGTATTGCCGAGAAAAACGTGACTTCTGAGCTGGAAGTGCTTGTGCTTTTGAAAGGAATGTTCTGTAACATGGAAAAATACAATTTTATTATATGTTACTACTTAAACATTAATCTGAAATAATCTAGACTTGGTCTGATTGACGCTGAGTCTACAGTCTTATTTGGAAGGCTTTAAATCAGCGTATTATCAAATTCAGTGTTTCAATTAAATTGCATCTTTGTATTTGAAGGTGTGTTGGCTTTTGGGGTAGGTTTGTATTTTTTCGGTGGGAGGTCTTTTTTGTAGGTTTTATGTGGGGGTTTTGTGGTTGTGTTGGGGGTTTGTGGTGGATTATTTTGGTTTAGATTATTTGTTGGGTGGTTGTTTATCTCTATTCCACAGAATGAAGGTCCTTCCTTCTTCCTGCAGCGAGCGTGTTTTATCTCCGTTTCGGTCCCCTTCCTCCGTATGTCAGAGAAGGCTGCAGGGTTCGCCCCCAAGCTTAGAAACAGATGAGTGGAACTCGCGTGGAGGGGTTTTGTTTCTTTGTTTGTTTGTTTGTTTTCAGGAATCTCTGGGAAACATCACTTGTCGCGAAATACTATTTACCACGGCATCTCCCCCTGTGAGCCAGGGCGCAGTTTAGGGTTAGGGCTGGCGCTGCTCCTTTGTCCCGAGCGCCGCCGCCCCGCGCCCATCCCATCTCAATCCCCATCCCGCGCCCATCCCATCTGCATCTCCGTCCCCGTCCCGCGCCCATCCCATCTGCATCTCCGTCCCCGTCCCGCGCCCATCCCATCTGCATCTCCGTCCCCGTCCCGTGCCCATCCCATCGCCGCGGCCGGGGCGGTGCCCGGTCTGACGGGATCCGGCGCGACGGCGGCCGCGCCACTTCCTGCGGGTGCGGGGATGGCGGCGCAGGACGTGCTGGGTCAGACCGCCCGCCTGGCCTCGTCCAGCGCCCTCCTGCAGGTGCGGGGCCGCCCCAACCCTCCTCCTCCTCTTCCTGCTCGGCCGTGCCCCGCAGGTGTTTCCCGTGCGGCTTCTTCCACAGGTGCTGTTCCGGGTGGTCACCTTCGGGCTGAACGCCTTCACCCTGCGCTACCTCTCGAGGGAGCTCATCGGCGTGGTCAACGTCAGGTGAGGAGGAGGAGGAGGCTGAAGACCCCTCGGGTGGGCGGTCCATGTCCCACATCAGTGCAGCATCCCCAGGAGCCGAGATCCTGGCTGGAGGAGCTTTGGCACAGTGCTCATGTTCTGTGCTGGGTCTGGCTCTGTGGTCTGTACAGCGGTCACTTGCAATGCTCTGTATTACGATGTTTAATCTACTTTTGGGTGTTTCAGGATGTTAGATTGTTTAATGCCTCCCCAGTTCTATTTTGCTCTGAAATACTGCTAGCACTGGCCTGTTTTCCATGTTTAAAACATCAGCTTGCAGAGGAAAAGCTGGACACAACCTGGTGTTCCTATACACTACACTTTGTTTCTGCATTTTTGGCTTGTGTGTGTTCTTGCCATTTGAGTAATTGCATGTCATTACTTTCCTTTTTTTTTTTTGGGCAATAGTAATAATTTACTTCATACTTAACTCACGTTCTCTTTACATACCTGTTAAATTTGAGTGTCAGGCAGTCCTGTGGAAAAGCTGTGATGCTGCTGCATGAAAGATTTCTCTACTTTGCTAAGAAATAGTTTTGTCTTATTTTTTTTTTTTCCTTCTCGCCTCCTTTAGGCTGACTCTGCTGTACTCAACAGTTGTTTTCCTCGCCAGGGAGGCTTTTCGCAGAGCTTGTTTGAGTGGAAGCACAAAGAGAAACTGGACCAAAACAATTAATCTTTTGTGGCTGACGTAAGATACCTTTAAAGGTTTACTTCTTTAGAATTAATTTCTAATTCTTCTCTGAGAGCTCAGAGAATGAGGGGAAGTGCTTATTTACTGAGGTAATTATTTCACCATCGAAGTAACTTTTCAGGACTGATGCAGGAAGCTGATCAAGACTGTTGTTTTAACAGTTATGGACTTGATTTCTTTTTGGAGCATGTGGGAAAGTGCTTTGCCAAAGGTGTTATCAGGAGCCATTTGTTCTGTTTCTTAACTCAGAGTTTCATTTACATTTTACTTGTTGAAGGAAAATCCAGTTGAACAAATACCTAGTCCTTTGTTTTTCATTCCTCTGCCTGCTCAGTCTGCTCTGTGTTCCCGAAGCAGTGTCAGCAGAAGGGAATACATGCCTGGCCTGGGTTTTTAGTTGCACTTCTGATGGAACTGGCCTTGAGCTGCAGCAGAGCACAGTGAGTTGGCACACATGAGGTACAGGCAGGTGTTTTCTTCTGGGCACTCTGCTGTTACTGTCTGGAGAACCAGTGATTTTTGGAAGGGTGAGACTTAGCAGTTGGAGTGGTGGCATCTATATCTGTTAGAATGAGAACCATCAAAGCTTGTCTGACAAACCCATGGTAACCACAGACTAAATTTGCAGCAATGAGGATTTACAGTGTTCCACAGGCCAATGGGGTCAAAATTCTTTGGTCCTAGGGTACAAGAATACAGGTATTTGACCTTATGTTAGGCTCTTGAGTAGAAAATAAACAAGTTAGGAAAGTGGTTTTTGTGTCTTGCAATGACTGCCATAAAGATATCCTTTACAAAGAAAAATAATGTGTTCTTGGTATAATAATAACAGAAATTAATTCTTCGCAGCCTTTTTTTGTAATCATTATGGCCATGTGTGATTGAAATCTAATTTTCTTTGGGTTTTCTGTTCTACTGAAGTAACATTTCTATTAATTAGTTTTTGTGTTACTTTTTTAGAGTCCCTCTCGGTGTTTTTTGGTCTGTTTTCTTGGGCTTAGTCTGGCTACACTTGCTTGAAGTGCCCGATGCTTCTGTGGTTCCTCATTATAAGGCTGGTGTAGTGGCATTCGGTCTTTCTGCCATTATTGAACTTCTTGGAGAACCGTGCTGGGTTTTAGCACAAGCTCATTTGTTTGTGAGACTTAAGGTCAGTAAAGTACATGAGGTATATGCATGTGGGAGGAATTATCTTTCTGTTGGAAAGAGCAGATTACTGACCTAGAGCTTTGTGTATTCAAGCATATGAAACCCCCCTGTGTGTACTGTTTAGTACTGTATGGCTTCCTTGTAACATAGGAATTTCTATCCATTAAAGCAAGCGGGTTGGTTTAATTAGAAATTATCACCTTCGAGGTCATTAAATGCTTAATCACAAGTTTTAAATGGAAGGAGAGGCACACGGCTTCCACAATTCTGCATTTCAATTGATTGTTGGTATAAAATTGTGAAATGTAGAAATTGAGAGCACGATAGTGTCAGGCAAAATTTTCTCCCATATGTCTCATACAGAGGACTGGGAAAGTGCAGTGAAGGAACTGTGAAATGCAATAGAAAATTTACAGAGGAATTTAGTCTCCAGTGGCCAACTCAGCAGAAGGAAACTTTGTGATACAGTAACACTGACTTGGAGAGCCTTATATTGTTACACAAATTCTGAGCATTTAACTAATGTATTTTAAGCTTTTGTACATGTTTAAGTTGGCAGAAAATAACCTTCTCTGTTTTCTCTTCCTTGAAGGTAATTGCTGAAAGCCTTTCAGTAGTGTCAAAATGCATTTTGACAGTTACTTTAGTGTTCCTTTATCCTCAATGGGGCCTTTATATCTTTTCCTTGGCTCAGGTAAGTTTTCCTTGTTTTCACCTGAATTTTTATTTTCCTTTGACATTTGACCTGCTAAATACCTTTGGGAAGCAGAGAGAAAAAAGCTCCGGGGGGGGTGGGGGGTGGTGGTGGTGGTGGTGGTGTTAAGATTTAGGACTTGCATGTAATATTTTCCCCATTTCATTATTGACTTGTTGCCTTGACCTTGGAGAGATACAAGAAAGTACCTTGTGTCTGTGAAGGCACACTTTATAAATGATTTTGTGTAATGAGTTACACATTCTAATATATGAAGACTGTTTATTACTTTTCTTTGTAATTATTGGACTTGGGAGTCTACCCTGTAGAAGACTTGAGTTTCATGTAATCACATGGAACTTTATCAGCCTGCACCACCAGCCTGTACCACCATATTAGAAGGTGCTAATCATGTATTCAGCTTAATATTTTCATTGCTACATTGACGGAGGGATATATTGGCACCTGAAAAATAGTGTTGTGGCCTCTGTACCATCAGTTCACCTAGAAATAAAAATACAGTCCTCTGCAGATGTGGACAGAAGGTTATTTTTTGTTTTGTTCAGTTGTTGCAGTGGCTGTAGTAGGTGGCTTATAACTGATGGATGATGGAAATGATTCTGTGAGGTATGAGATGTAGACAGTAGCTACTCTGTCAACTTGACTTTTGACTGAATAATTGTTTTATAATTGAACTTTAGTCATTCAAAAAACACTGAATAAAACATGAAAGCAAAGGGCTGTGATAACCTAGAGTTTTCAAAAAGAGAAATCAATAGCATTCTTGAGAGCTGTTCAAGTCTATCTAGTTTAATATTTGACAGGCGTAAGAACTACTTACATTTTCTTCTCACACCATTTTCAGCTAGTATGTAATTCTAGCATTTGTAAGTTAATTTATATGACTGTTTTTCTTCTCTCCTCCTTGATCTTTCTAGCTTTTATATGCCAGTGTTCTGGTAATGTGCTATGTGATTTATTTTGTGATGTTTTTGGGATCACCTGAAGCAACAAAGAAGTCATTTCCAGTTGCTAGAGTGAAAGCTCTATTACCTAACTTCGTGGAAGATGAGGTAGATTGCACAGTTTATTTCTTGAGGGTTTTTTTCCTTAAATTCCTTCATGAGAGTGCTTTGAAAATTACTTTGAGACAGTGGCGTTAATTGAGTTATTTTGGGGATATTTCTGCACTGTAGAAGATAGGGCAGGTTAAAGAAAAAGCAGTTATATAAAAATTGTTTTTGTGTTAGTGAAATTCTTGTCAGAAAAAAATTATGAAACTTGAACTCTTTGTGGTTATGGGCTTTTTATTGCTGATTTGGTTTGTGCAAAGGTAAAACATTAACTGGTGACAGATCATCTGCAATGCAGGGGAATGAATGGGTATCACAGGATCTTAGGCAGGAAAGAAACCAGAACCATTTTACCATGGATTTTGGCACTTTGACCTTTGCACAAAATGACCATGGTGCTACACCTACAGATTCCCAAAAATCTCTCAAGAAAATGAGTCAAAGAAAGAATGAAAAGACCTATATGGACTCTTTGAAGGACAGTAAACAATTTATATCTACAGTAAAGGTGAAAGTTACATTGATGTGCTGAAAGAGCATGTGTGTTTTTTCTTGTCTCTAACTTTGGTTAGTATTTTCTGTAGAAAGCTTTTTTGGGTACTTTATCTGCAACAACAGTACTTTTCAGCAAAGGAATACATTTCTGCCAGATCAGTGTGATTTTGGTCCTTGAATTTAACCATATTTTAAGTTGGTAGTAACTACGACACAGTGAGTTTCCTCATCACTGCAGTTAGAGCTGGCCTACAGTGTTGCACTGGCTTTGTGTTTTCTATTTCTGCTCTGTAGTTTGTCATGTTTATTACATTTCAGTACTTTCTTTGCAGGCCTTCGTTAACTGGAGGGAAGCACGGTTGACTTGGAGTTTCTTCAAACAATCCTTCTTGAAACAGATTTTGACAGAGGGTGAGGCTTTTACATGTAGTTGTTACAGAGAAGGGCTCATGAACACTGTGCTATAGCTTCAGAAATCTTGAGTGGGGAGGAGGCATATCATTACCTTATCATTAACTAACACTGTCTGTTTGACTTTGTCTCTTGATTATGTAACATTTGAAGTGCCTGAAAGATTTGGGATGTGGGAAGATATGGGAAAGATTTAGGGACTTGTTCTCAACTGTTTCGTTTTGAACTTACAGGTGAACGATATGTGATGACTTTTTTGAACGTGTTGAATTTTGGAGATCAGGGTAAGTGTGGTGGTGTTGTGGAATGGTGACATTGTCTTATTCCCTGCTCTTCACATAGTTCTGAAAAGGACTTAAAAGTATTTGAAGGTAACTTGAACATCTGAGAATATTTCAAAGCCTTTGTGACTTTTGAGGTACATTTCAGAGAATAATTGATAGAGAAAAGAATTGAATTTTAAAGACCCTAGAATTACAGAATGGCCTAGGTTGGAAGGGGCCTTTAGAGATCATCTAGTTCCAACCTCCCCGCTGTGGACAGGGTTACCTTTCACTAGGTCATTTGGCTCACAGCTCCATCCAGCCTGGACTTGATCCTGAAATTTCATGTTATTTTGTCCTTGAATGAAAATACCATAGATTTTGGTTTATTTAATTAAAAACCACACTTTATAGAATGGTTTGGGTCGGAAGGGACATTGAAGGTCATCTTGTTGCAACCCCCCTGCCATGGGCAGGGATATCTTTTACTACAGATATATACATATACATATGTATATATTTTTCTCTTCTCCTGTATCAGTAAATCCTTACTCAATTCCTGTTCTCATTCAGTGAAATACTTCAGGATCCTCTAACTTCCTTTACAGTAAGAATTTTAAGCGTGGTTTGGTGCTGTTACTAGATTCACATCTGTGTAGTTTATGCTTTTGTCCTACCTTTGCCATCTGTGTAATTTTAAGCTGTGTTTGCTGTGACTGTTGGAATTTTTAGAGAAAACTGCTTTAATATTGCACTGAATTCTGCTTGTTTTCTCTTTGTTTGATGGAGATGTTAAATTAGAATTCATGTTGTTATTAAAGACTTGTAATTAAAATGCATCCAAAAAATCACAGATTGCTGCTTTTTTTTTTTTTTCCCCAAGGTCTATATGATGTTGTGAATAATCTTGGTTCACTGGTGGCCAGGTTTATCTTTCTGCCTATTGAGGAGAGTTTTTATGTGTTTTTTGCTAAAGTGTTGGAAAGAGGGAAGGCTGTAAAGGATCAGAAGCAGGTAAGTTAGTTTTTGATTAATTACATGTCAGGCACTTGGCTTTTGTTGCAGTTACAAGTTGCACCACAGAAGTATGACAGACAAAAAATATGTTTAAATTTGAGTATTGAGGCTTTTAAAATTGAAAAGTTAAAGTGGGTAACAAAAACGTGTAGTGAGGCTGGACCAAAAAAAGAAAAGAGACTAGATAAAATGCCGAAGAAATAAAAATATGCAGTGGCATAGTCTTGCCTTGTGTTGTTGAGGTGAATTGAACATCACTTCCTCCAAATGTAAAGCCTCCTGTACTGTGTATTTCCAGATATAGTGAGGCCATTATTTGAGTCATGAACTCATACTATTAATCTGAAATAGATTCTGGATTTTCTTGAAAATATCAGTAGCTGTTAAGTAGTATTTCCAAAGAGTGCAGTTTTGGGATGGAAATAATTGTATTTTTCTTGCGCTTTTGAGTTGTACATGGAGTATTAATGAATAAGAGCTTTGTACCCGGGGTAATAACTCCTGGTCACTCATGAAGGTCTGTCTGGGCTGAGCTTCCTGTAGTAATCCTGCTACTTGCACATCAGCACTCAGTTTAATCCTGTGTTTCAGGTCACTGGTGGGCCAAGGGAGATGTACTTAAGTGTATATTTTATATACGGTGTAACTGGAAAAATGATGGGGTAATAAATGCGTAAAAAATGTTCTAAGTTGAGACCGTATGTATGGATAATTCGGTAAAGGGCTGTTTCACACCCTGGTCCACTGTGCAAACTGATTTGGTTTTTTCTGTGAAGTAGCATTTCTGTGTGAAAATGACTATTACGTTGATTCTGATTCACGTAATTGACTACAATTTTTTTTCAGGATGATGTTGCTATGGCTGCAAATGTATTAGAATTGCTGTTGAAGCTTGTTCTCCTGATTGGCCTTACCATCACTGTTTTTGGATATGCCTATTCTCAGCTGGCTCTGGATATTTATGGAGGCTCCATGCTCAGTTCTGGAACAGGTAAAGATTTATAGAACTGGCAAAGAACCCACCATTCTTTAAAACGAGCAACTGCAGCTATTACAAATTTTTTTGTAAATCAGCAGAACTTTTTTTTCCTGTAAAACTCCTGTTGAAATTTGTGACTTGGCTTATCAGAATCCAGAACTTGTTCCTTTGTAGTAGTGTCCTTAATATGTAGTCACCTTAAACTAAAGTATGCTGAGGATCTCTAAACAAGTGTGATGAAGTTTGGGTCTTTACCCACTTGTATTAAGATATTATTGGAAAAGAACATTTAAAGGATTGTTTAGACTAAGCCATGATGTAAAATTGCTAACTCTAGCTGCTTAAAACAACCACCCACCAAAAACCCATACAACAAACTGAAACTAAAAATTTCATGGTTTTAACACAAACAATACTTTTTTTTTGGATAGTGTTACTGTTATGCAGTTTGACAATCTTGTACACACTGGTGAGTAGGGTTAAGAAATCTGTCCACAAAGGCAATCCAGGAATTTGCAGGTTACTTTGGATTTTCAGGATAGAAGGTAGAGAGTCATTTAATTCCTTCTTATTGAAAAATAAACACACAACTTGCAGCCTGAAGTTTCCTTTGGTTCTTTCAGTGGTCTGTCAGTTGACTTGCAGTAGCTCCTGGGGGAGAGAACAGTGCCTCAAGTAGCTGGGCCTGTGTAAGATCACAGCTACCACTGAGGTGTATCTTGGTTGAAGATGTAGCAGCTCCTCAGAGAAGCTTTTTTTGTTTTTCTGTCTGGAAATTTTGACTGTATGCCATTCTGGGAGACTTCTAGCTTTCTTTTTCCATTTCACATCTGTCGTCATTAAGACAAAGTTACAGGGAAGATGGAAGCATGTGACACTATATTGTGTCAAAGGCAGATTTCAGCACACCATAACCTTGGAACATTGGTAACTGGGTGTTAAAATTGATTGCAATTACCTTATTCAGTGTTAAGGTAATTTTCTAGCTCCAAGGACACTTTCCTTTATTTAAATTTAGATATATTTGTTTTAGTAGACCCTTGAATGTTATTTGCTTTAGACATTTGCATGTTGTTTGGAAGCTGGTGTTTGATTTGTGCAGTGATTTTTAGGAAAAACCTGTGTCTGCAAAACTAAGAAAAAGATGTTTGTAACTTGTGTATTGTTTTGAGTTGTCTCACTGATGGTTCTGTCAGATTTGGGGTCAATTTTGAAAGCAAATATTGTGAAAGGTTGTCATTCTGGACCCAGGCAGCCAACACTTTTTATGAAGAAAAGATATTCCATCTCTCTTTCTTCTCAAGATGAAGTGTATGGGCCCTATCTTTTAGACACTCTTGCTGACTATGTTTAGGAATGTGGATGCAAGTCAAGCGACTTGTGGTAATTTTATTTTTTTACTTAATGACAATGTGTGAAAATTAAATGCTGAGCATGTGCACTGACTTATTTGACCAAATATTCAAGGATATTTTCATTTTAATGTTTGTTTTTTTTTTCCTTTGAGTGCTCTCTAATCTCATGTTTCTATGCAAACTTGAAAAGAAAGTCTTCACCTCTGCCCCACAGCTGCAGGGTACTTATTGTCCCTGGATGTTCCTTAGAAATGAATCAGGGGACTCAGAAATATGAACTACATTTCTGCCATCAAGAAGGAATATTCATGGATGTGCATTAACCATGGGATTTTTTCAGTGTTTTAATTTCTAAAGAACAAAAGATTAGTATGAATGGAGAACTTTTACATCTTGTCTGAATTATTTGTCCCCTAACAATTGGAACATCATTTTTCATCTAGCACAGTTTTGAATGTATTGAACAGCCTTTGTTTTTCTTAGTGTTGAATTCAAATTATACATTTTAATGCTTCTGATACCTCAGTGACTGTTGGATTAATTTCCACCAATTTGTTTACAAGAGAATACTTGAATTATGATGAATATAAATTTTTAATTAGAAAATGTCTTTTAATGACTTTTTAAAAATGGAAATCTTTTCTGCTGGTGTAATAATAACTGCTGCTCTTAGGTGGTTCAACTTGTATTTTTGTTTTTATTTTGTCTTGTTTATTTGTGTTGTAGAGATACCTAGACAGGGAATTTGCTCAAATTAATGTAAGTTTCCATTATTAGTATTAATATTACAACTTGTCTTCAGTATCAATGAATTAAAAAAATGCCATTTGAGAAAAAAGTATTTATTTGTCAAATTTATTTGTCTAATGTGTTTTTAGGTCCAGATCTCCTCCGGTGTTACTCATTATATGTCCTGTTTCTTGCTGTCAATGGAGTGACGGAATGTTTCTCGTTTGCTTTGATGTGCAAAGAAGAGGTGGACAGGTAGGAATATTCCTGTAAATTTAGTTGTGCTGACCTTATGAAGAGATTGGTGCATTTAAAATTGGCATAAAAATATCATGTCCCATTGAAAAGCAGCTCCCTGTTAGGCTGCCTGCATTTAGATTTAGATGTAGAAGCTTCAGCAAATGTTTAAATGTTTTGGGTGAAAAGGTCAGAAATTAAGAAATAAAGGTTCATTACTAACTCAGAAAGTAATGTAAATGTGTGTTTTCTGCACAAATGAGCTTGAAGTTTTACTTTTGAAGATAATTGCTTGACTCATTGCAACTTTGCAACTATGAATTTTTTTTTAATGTACATACACTTAGGACTGATCTAGTTATGAGTGTAAATTCAGTGGTTTATCTACTTTGTGAGAGGTTGGACTAGGTGACCTGGATTATTTCTAGATTCTGTTTTCAGGCTGTCCCTCATGTGGCCCTTCCGAATTAATTTCGGTGAGGGCTACCCTTTCCACTTTCCACACTCAAAGCAGGATCTTTTTAGACTAAGCAAGGGCTGCTTTCAGGACCTCTTTAAAATGTGCACTTGTTTTCCAAGTCATTGGAGCAGAAACTAAATAAAGTATCATTTTGTTGTTGAGCATCCATTTTCTTTAATACCTTCATAAAATAGCAAAAAAATCCACAAGTTTTACATTGCTAATAACAATGATCAAATTAGACTTTCTGAAATGAGTGTACAGATGATTAGCGAAATGGAATTTCCTTCGCATAATGGTAGTTCTTGGTTTAATTTGCTTGCTATGTTTTCCATTCTTTCAAATGCTTTTTTTAACATCTCATTTCTCAAATTTATCTTCTCCACTAGAAGGTGGTAAGATGAATTCTGTTCCTCGTTTTAGAAAATAAAAGATCATTAAGTGAATACTGTAACTGTATGCAATGTTAATTTGTGTTTCTTTTTTCCCCCTAGGTACAATTTTGTTATGCTGGCCCTGTCCTTCATATTTCTGTGCATCTCTTATTTCCTGACCCACTGGTATGGCAGTGTAGGCTTTATCCTTGCCAACTGCTTTAACATGGGTATTCGAATAGCTCACAGCATCCACTATATCTATGATTACTTCAAGGAAAGCACTTACAGACCTCTGGCAGGTTTGCTTCCCTCACCCTTTTTGGTGCTCATTTATATCATCAGTGGAGTCATCACTGGTTTCTCAGAGGTGAGCATCTTGCCCTTTGCTTTCACTGTGAAAATTACTGTCAAATAAGTTTTGTGTCCACAAGCAGAGATAGACCATTAAGAAAAAGGGCTTTTGAGAGTAAACTGGAAGGTTTCCATTACAGGCAAGGTAGGATATAATATTAAGAGATTTTATGTCTCCCACCTGTGCAAGGTACATGTGATTAGTAAAATAAAATGCCTTAGTTATTAATAACTGAATTTTTTGCAGTAGCACCAAAAAAGCTCTTATTAAAAATTCTGTAAGGACAAAGTGATAAACAACCAAAATAAGAAACAAAGATTTCTAAGAGCACGTTTATCACATTTATTCGGACCACAAGATGGTAATTGCATAGACTAATATTTATGGAGATGGTGACTTTTCAATATACAAAAATTTGACAGATTGAAAATCTATTTTGCCTGAGAAAGGAGAGCTTTACGTTTTGGAATGAGAGATTTCCAGTTTTGTTAGAAAACAGCCTAATACACTGCTGCAAAGTAGCAGATTTGCATGATAGCATCAGTGGAGTTTTTGTCATCTCAATTAACATATTTCTGAATTCCAGATAGTAGAAACTTCCTCACTTACCAGATATCTACTGAATGCTTGTACCAGATATCTGCTGAATGCTTGTATTTTGCTGACAGAATTTCCTTAAGAAGGGAAGTGTTGTGACTACTAAAGATGATTTATTGTGGGTCACTGCATGTGGCAAAACCATGTTCAGCTTGGTGGGGGTGTAGCAGGTTCGGCAGAGGTGTTAGACCTTATTTTTTATTGAGACAGTAAATCTACTTTGTGTTGACTGGTTTTCCTGCAATTGTTGTTTTCTTTGTTGTAGGTATTCTTCTGCTGTGATAAGGGTTGGATGGCAAGGCTGATCCACATCAGTGTGGGTGCTCTTTGCTTTGCAGCAACCATCATTACGATCTTCTGCACAGAGACCAAGCTGATCCACTTTGTCAGAAGCCAGTTCCTCTCCCGGTATTTGAAGAAAGGAACATGACATGCTCCCGGGCAGAACAGTTCTTGTATGTGCTTGCAGTAAAGGGCTGTATTTTTTCCATAAGATCTGTGTGGAAAAAGGTTTCCACATGTGTTTGGAAGCATTGATATTGGAGTGGCAGTGTGGAAGATTGCTCATCAGTATTATTTCGATTTCTGAAATGGTTATGACAGTAAAACAGAGATGAATGATTTTCTCTTCATGCATTCTTATTTTCCAGGCTTTTCTTCAAACAGCCTCTTAGGCAGTGAATGAAGATCTAAGATGCACCTTCTTTACAGTTCTTCACAGACTTCACATAGAGAGCTCCTGTTCCTACCAGTGGGGAGTGTGTGTGTGTGTGAAGGCATGATATGGTTTTTATCTTAAGGTGTAGTGAAGAATGCCCTTATTTGGCTTGGGAGGCTGCTTAACTGGTGAGAAAATGATTACAAAAAAACCCCAAACAACCAAACCAACACAAAAACCCATAAAACAAAACCAAAGCTGAGGAAAACACTAGGGCAAGTACCAAAAACAATGTAAGGGTTGCTGGAACAGAACACAGTGTGGTGCAGAGGGATTGAGTTGTCAGTGTTCTGAAGTCTAAAGTGGTGAACCGAAACTTCTGGTGTTTGCAAGGAAATTAATGGAATGCACAGCGTGTGTCCATGCTGGCTGTAAGATTGTTTCATTCAGCATGTTGTTCATTTCTGAGGACAGTGATTCATTTGACAAAAATACTCTGAAGCCTCAGCTGAAAGGAGAAAGGGAGGTTTGAGCAGTGCCTTACAGGAGGTGTTAAGTACAATCACTGATGCTGAAGTTTCAGAAGGTTAATCATAAAACTTTCTTTCATTCCATTGTTTTTTGGTTTTGTCAGATTTTAAATGCCAGCTTGAGCAAATTTGTCTGAAGAAAAAGGATTTTGTTTTGTCTGTGAAATTGAAGATTTAGATATATTGAAGATTTTTTACAATGACTTATGCGTATTGAAGCTTTCATTATTGGATAAAAAATACTTTTTTGTTGCAACATTTTCCT
Organism: Serilophus lunatus; assembly: GCA_013399895.1. Taxonomy (NCBI): domain Eukaryota; kingdom Metazoa; phylum Chordata; class Aves; order Passeriformes; family Eurylaimidae; genus Serilophus; species Serilophus lunatus. Next base: position 1,537,737 of record VXBA01000527.1, read on the forward strand.
CATGTCTTGTTCCCTTTTCTTGTTCAATCTTTAACTTCAGATTGATTTTTTTTTTTTTCACTTGTTGAAAATTTGGGCATTCAGCAGTTGCAAAATTAGATGTTAGGTTGCTGGTTTGGGTTTACTAGTGATGTATTTTATTGCTAGTCTAAGATCTGAATTTAGCAGTTGCACAATGTACAAGTGGCAGGTTTACAATGATCAGTGTTCCTTTTGCTGTGTTTGGATGGACCAGAAAATGTCAAGTGATGACAAATGTGTGCTCAGACATGTACAGTTGAAAGCTTTTAGTTTAATTATGTAGCACTTCTGCAGATCCACAGTGCCCAGGGTAAAAGGCTTTCTGGCATCAGGGTCTTCAGCTTGGTAGTTAGAAATATTTTCTCAACTCTGTTAATTCCCACTAGGAAAATATCATCAAAGATACTTTATATGAGAATTTGGTGATGGCAAAATTATCACAAAGACTCTAAAATGTGACAATGGACTTGAAAGTTGTACATCCTCAGCTAAGGGCAGTGTCTCCATTGCTTGGCTGGAAAGGAGTAGGTACACTTGCTCATTTTTCTTAGGCTATTATGAAATCTAGCAAAATAAAACGAACTCAACATTTTTCAGTCCTGTTAATTGAATTCAGTAGTTCTTCACCTTTTAAATTTTCTTAGTGGTGTTGCAGCTTTTCTTCTCATTTCTGTGGAGTTTGTTATGAACTACAGCTCCATATGTTGCAGAGGGTTGAAACTTCTTTATTATAAATTGTCAGTGCATACTGTTTCTGTTCCTTTACTCATTCGTAACAAAAAAAATCTAAATTGAACATATGGACTGGTTTTCAAGGCATGTCTTTTTCTGCATGTCTTTAGGACCTTAGTGTGGCAATATCTCAATGTGTGTCGTACTTGGAACAAGGTATTTTGTATAGCCTTGCGCTTACAGTGCTTGGGAGATTGAAGAACTTTTCAAACAAAATGAGCTTGAAGTCCTGCTGCCTTGTCTGGTCTTAACAGTCCAGCTCCACACTGATACTACTTCTGCTACTTATAATGTCATAAGTAGAGTGATGGGAGATCTCACTGTTCAAATGACTGTCAAGTCTCAAATATTTTTTTAACATAAATGCAATGTACGCATTTAAAGAAAAGTTGTATTTTAAACTTATTTGTTTTATTTCATTTTGGAAAGGGTTTCAACTGTCTCTTGTGTCTCAACTGAATGTAATTTCATTTGAATCAGGAAGACTTTTAAGGTGGCTTAATGATTGCTCACTTGCAAATTGAGGACACATTCCTCTTTAAACATCATCTGTAAACAGTTTACTAATGGTTGACGGGGTTTTGTGATGTGGGATATTTAATTTTTAATGCATTTTATATGGCAGGAAACTGCAAGGAGAGACAGGAAAACCTTTGAAGCTGTCTCCTGGTTTCTTATTTATCTGTGGGATCCTTAATATGAAAGCTGTTAATTGCTTTATTGCTATAAAGCAGCAAACTGACTCAGGGACATAGTTGAGATTGAACTTGACCATATTTCCCTTTTGTTTACAGTTCTGTTAGTCTGTTAAAAGCACAATTGTCTCAATTTTCATGAAGCTGTTTTGTGGTGTTCTGAAATCTGTTAGTTCAAGCCAAAGGAAAATTAAAAAGTTTGCTTTGGAGAAAAAGTTATGACTTGATGCTTTGTGAGATGTTTTTTCTTATTAGTTGGATGAATGACTTTCAAAAAACTGTAAAATATAATGGTTATATAATAACGTAACACTAAATAAAATCTATTTCCTTTATGTTTTGCTTTTGTCTTCCACTTGAGGATTATTGGAGTTTTATTTGTACTTCTGATGCTTGGTTTGGATTTTCTAGGATATTTTATGTGTAAGTTCATTTATCAACCTAAACTTGGACACCATTTCCTAACACACACGCACATGCATACACATGGGAAATTTGCTGTTGTAGTTTTGTGAGTAGTGGCATCATGATAGTCACTCTTTTCTTTGTTTCTGTCAAAATGTCTGTTTATATGCATTCAAATGACTGAGTTCCTTTGTTTGCCTTTACAGTGCAGTTCTGTGATAAAAGCTGCTTAAGTCGCCAGGAATAAATTTGGTAGTGAAGTTTTTTAGCTGAATTAGATTGTGACTGGCAATGCTACCGTTGGGAACTGACCAATTGACTAATTGTTCAAATGCTTTTTCCTAGTGTTGTAAATATTTTATTTGTGAGGAAGCAGGGCAGTGGGAGCACATTTTTTGAAAAAGAATTAGGATTTAAAGCTTTGTCTTGGTGGTTCATCTGCTTTAGCAGGCACAGAAGGTTATAGAGGTAACCTTGAATGTTGACCACAGTTTAGCACCCAGAGAGGGTGTTGAACTTTAATTATATAAGGGATTGCCTGAGTGTGAGTACCTTGAGGTTACTCCGAATTCCCTGGTTTCTGGATAATACTTCTATCTAAACTTTTAATACTTTGTGGATTTCACGTTTCTTGCCATTTGAACATCATACTTTTTGGTGGTTTAATTACCTTATTTTAAAGAAAGTGCCGAGAGAGAGGATCTGAGTCTTTTCGAACTGTATCAGCACATCAGTGGATGTGCTGAGATTTGGTGGTTTTGTTCATCACAAAATGCATAATTCATCTGCATTCTGATAGTGCTGTGGAAATGGAGTTCATTTTCATTATAAGCTGAAAAAGAAGCTCTGCACGTCTGATGTACAGCTGGGCTGTGCAAACCGAGTGCAGGACCTGCTCAAGAGCGTTGGCAGCTGGGGCATCTAAAGAAAACAGTGATAGGAAGTGCTTATCTCTGTTGCATTTTGGATTGCTTCCACGGAAAGATGTTTGCTCTCACTGGTTTCTGGATCTGAACTGTGGTTCGTGCACTACCTTTCCATGATCTAGGAGAAGTGGACCCTTTTCACTTGGAGTGTCTGTAAGTGCACACTGCTGTAGTGAGCTTTGCTCACACAAATCTGATGACTGTGAGCTTCTGTGAGCAGCTAAGGTAGGATTTTCTTCTTGTAATTGTGGGGAAAACTTTTTTTTTTGTCGGACTTGGTATTTAGTTGTGGTAAGTGAGCCTCTGGCAGCTCTATATTGATCTGCTGGCTGGATTTTGTGATTTACAGATAATCTGTGTTCGGTGTAACTTATTTCCAAGGTTCTGTGCCATCCCACTGTTCCGAAGTAGTGGAAAGGAACGTAACCAAGAAGATATGTTGTATCTGTGGCCCACTTAGTAACACCGAAATAATGAAAGCTGTGTCAAGAAGGAAAAAAAAAAAAGAGAGAGAGAAAGCAGTCCTTAAACACAGATAAGGTGTACGAGTAGCACTAGTAAACAAAAATACTTTTTTTATTCTTTGCAATACACTTTGGAGAGGCTGTTACAAAAAGGCAAGAGTGTAACAGAGCTTGGGAGAAGACTGCCAGGTGTAGCTCTTAACATTCTTGAATGCAGGAGTATTTTAGACTCTTCCATCCTTGTGACTCCCCCTTGGAGAGGGTTGAGTGTGAAATAGTACACTGATGTTGTTCCAGAGGTATGTGCTTATGTCTTGGAGGGCAACCAAGGCACAATCATACACTGCCTGTGGAAAAGTGCCTTGATTTCTAAGTGATCACTTGGCAGTAAGTATCTTCAATTCCGTTTTTGTAATTCTTGCTTAATTCATATGCTGGTAAACAGTTTACGGCCAACTCTTACGTGTAGGTGTCTTCCTTATTTGCTGTAAAAGGTCAGTCTAGCCAGTCTTAGTGTAGAACTGCAGTAGGTCACCAGAGCCCTGCACTGGGCTGGAGTGAGGAGGGTGTTGGCCAGCTTGCTGAAGGCTGTATCGTGGCCTGTTTGCCAGCCCTGACAGCAAAGAATGGGCAGGGAGCAAATTAAGGTTACACATAAAAATTTAGTTGTGGCTTCTTCTCAGTTCTAGATGTTTGATTTGGCAGTACTAATGTTTTCCTAATGGAAGAGCTTTCTGAGAGTAATTTTGTAAAATAAGTACCATAAAGTGCACTCATGTGCCTGGTTTTTAGCAGTCTGTCGGCGTGGGTGAGATGTTGTGGTATGAGGAAAGGGAAACACAGCCAAGTATGGTAGATGTGTGAGGAACACAATGTCCCTGTGAGGAAAGGCCTTTAATCTGTGAGTTACTTCCACCTCTGGATGCATTTCTGTCACTGCAAATAAAACTATTAAGTGTATCTCTGCACAAGTGCTTCTGTAGGCAGCTAGGAGAACATGTTTGGAAGAAGCAGAGCTTGCCCATGAAGTAGAGTATGCTTTGCTACAGACTACTTGTCATTCTGCTTTGCTGGTCAAGTAGGGTTTATTTATACATTGAAAATAGAGGCAATAGTGTGTGATAATATTCTTTTTCCCCTCTGTCTTTAGCAGTCCTCCCAGGTTGACTCTGTATTAGCCGCCTGTGGAAAACTAATTTTTGTGGTTCTTTCAGAATTGTACTGATCAGTTTTAGTGTAACTTTTTTCTCTCTCAAATGACTTTATTACACAGTAGTTTTACAAATGTTCCTCTGAGAGCTCTTCTGAAGCACAGGGCAAGGATAAGGGAAATGCTATGATTTCACTCAAGTCCTGTTCCATACAGCAGGGTTGGATGAGGACTGGATAGAACCTCCCCTGATCAATAGGAGATGTCCCAAGACCTGTGTCTCACACTGTACAGCTGTGAGTACCTTGCCTCAAATTTCCAAAGACAAGTTCAGAGAGCTGTGAAAAAACCCAAATAATGCCTTACAGAGTAAAAAATAGTACAAATGGATAGCTCCATGAAATTTAAGAGTAACACCAATAGTAATGCTCTAATTTTTCTTCAGTGTGTTATAGTATTTCTCTGTCATTAGAAATTGCAAACAATATTGATGGCATATGAGCTTACAGTTAAAGAATGTCACTGTCATGGAATATTAGTTGAAGACATCCCTTGCCATCTTTAGGAAGGAAAAACATTAAATGAGCTTTACAGGCCAAAAAAGAAAATGAGCACAGATTTAAGTGAAAGCTACTCATGCACAACTTGAGCAAGTCATTACATGCAATTACCCTTAATCTTTGGCACTACAATAAGTAGCCGTTTTGATGCCATATCTCAGTTATCAATAAATCAACTGGCCACATAATTGTTTCCGCATAAATGTCAAAACCTTGACAATTTCTGTGCCATTTGTTGGCATCACAAACTGCTGATATTTGTATGGGTTGTGACAACATGCACTGAATGCCAAATGCATTTTACACAGATAATGTAGGTGTGTATGTCAAACAAATCTGTACATGTGTTAGATCACAGACCAAAGAAAGTGTCTGTAACTACACGGCAAGCATTAACTATCAGTGAGATCCCGTTTGCACTGATGTATTCATAAATATTTATTGAAGTAGCAGTACTTGGAGACTGTTTCTTGTGGAACACCATGGGTAGCTTGTATTTCACCTCTGAAATAATTAGTAAAAGGTTTGTTTCCTTGTTTGTCTTGTGGCAGGGTGCACAGGATCTTGGTGACTGTGACAACTTATAGTCAGAATGAGATAAAGGGGTTGTGATAACCTTTGGCCAAGGGAATGGTGCCCTGCTGTTCTTGGTGGGTCGTGACACTGGTTATGTCAAAATGTGCTATTTCTTGGATGCATGCAGTGGCTGAACTTTTTTTCTTTTTAGAAGGTCACTTGAGAAACTATGTAGAGTGTACCTGCTGAACAGTGTTGTTTTTGTCAAATCAATACTGATTTTTAAAAAATTCAGATTTCATAATTTCTTCATAAGGGAAGTAATTCATTGTATGTATTCACCCCCCTCTCCTTAGTGGCTCCAGAGTGGTGCACAGTAGTTCTCTGATACAATGACTGCCAACCATTGCCAACAGCAAAAGCACCAACAAAAAGAATTACCCCTCTCTATATTCTGTCTCACTGTTCCTCTCTTTGCTCTCCCTTGATGCCACCTATCTTTTCCTTCTAGTGCCTTTGCTGTAGTGACCATGGAACCACAAGGAGGTATTTTTTTGTTCATTGAACTGCGAAACATTTATATGCATGTTCCAGTTGATCCTTCAGCTCAGTCATGTATTATTTGAGAGAAGTCCATGTGTAGCAATTCAGAGAAGGTTTTGACACCATCAGTTACTTTGCTACCTAATCCTGGACTTGAATGTTTGTGTTCGAGGTAAGAAAGAGTTTATCTGATCACAGCAAATAATAAGCAAAAATCAATTATTTTAAAAATATCTCCCTCCTTTGGGCATGAATTTAAGTTCTTAAGTTGTAAAAATGACCTCTTGCTAAAGTAAAGTCTGGAAAAGAAAGGATTGAAGCCAGGACGTGATAAGCAAATATACTTTTCCAATAGTAAATTGATTCTGTCACCTGAATTGAAATATACTACCTGAAACTAAAAGATCCCTAATTACTTTTAACAGTTCATGAAAGGTTCTTACTGGTTATTTGGAATTTTTTTCTCCCTGCAGCTGTGAATTAGATGGAAAAATACTGCAGCTGAACATAACATTGTTTTGTCACTAGAAAATTCACTGCTGGCATTGAATTCAGCCTGGAAAAGCAAAGAGGTCATGACACAACATCTGTTTTGTGGAGAGCATAGTTATAACCACCGGTAATACTGCAAACACCAGAGTGGAAAAAATAACTCCAGAGCAGAGATGCTGTAATGATGCCTTTTTGACTGTGGTTTTGTGGACTGTGGTAGGTGGATTTCCCCTTAGATGCTTGTTTGGAAGATAAATTTGAACAAAATACTCATGCTGCTCAAACATAAGGTGGGGCTGTTTCTTTGTGATAGAATTTCTACCTCACCATTTCCATATCTTTGGTTTTTTTATCCTTACCACATTTTCAGTATTGCCAGTGATTTTACAGGGAATATGCTGAAGGTGTGTGACTAAGGTTTGTTAAATTCCTGTAACAATTTACATTTGCTCTTAGATTTAATTTTTAACTAATTCAATCCATGTGAGACATGAGGGGATCTCACCCTGCACTTAGTTTTGGTTAATTCCCCTCACCCTATTGCTAATTTGAACTGACTTTTAATTCCCATACCTTGCTCTCTTTGGCTGTTTGTTACTGGGATACCTTCTTACTTTTTCCTTGGGGTGATGGCCTTTGTGCATCAGAGACAAGTGAATCTCTGGGGGTTTTCAGTTTTTTGACTGTACCACAATATAAATTTGTTCTGTTGTGCTGGTACATTCTACAGACAAATCACTCCAATGATTAGGAAAACTTGTATGTAGCTTGTGTGTTTAAAGCATTGATGCCATTAAGCATCTGATTTATATGTTTGGATCCTCATCAGCTTTTTATGTCTTCTAAAGCCAGATAAAGCTACTTCCAGCCTAAAATAAAACCATGCTCCTGCAAAACTAAAAATGTTAGGGACTACTTGGAATTGCTGGTACAAGTTGTGAGGTCTTGGAGCAGTGGCTGAGATAGTTTGCTGTACCTGTCTGTTCCTTGGTAAATGTGGGAGCCAAGGCCAGCAGTTTGTAGATGCTGTTTTTCTGTTGTTCTTCATGAGTTAGTGTGTATGAATTAGTCATATGGAAGTTACAGAAGATCCAATTCTTAATATTGAAAAAAAATCAATGTTAAATTGTAAGATCATTATTAGAGAGCATCTATAAAAAGACATGTTCTACAATAAAAAGTAAGGTACATAAATATGAAGTACTTCTTGTCCACTCCATGATGTCATTTCTGTATTGTTACTAACAGTTTTCAATTGTGGTTTCTAGTGAACATGTGCTGAGTGTAGGAAGTGTTCTGATATCCTTGGAGGCAAGGTTTAGAGTTAAGAGAAATATTTTACAATTACTTTATTGACACCTGTGGGGCTCTGAGCTACTGACCCTACTAAAAGTATAGTATTGTATTTCTGTGCTTTGGAGGAATGGTTTGAAATATGGATGTAGTGCTCCCAAGGGAAAGTTAGACACTGCAGTTGCAGGCAGCCTCCAGAACTGAGCACCCTTCTCCTGTGCTTGTAAAACCTTTCCTGTGCCTGGGTTACTTTAACTTGGCAGTTGCTTTCCCCAGATCTTGACGTGCAGGGCTTCACACTCTTACCCTTCTCTGCTAAAAGCCTGCTCATTGATCCTTCCATTAGCTGCCTCACTTGCAAGTCTCAGTTGTTGATTTTGGAGCTGCCCTGTGAACTGGATGTGTTGAGTGATGTAACTGGGAGATGGCCAGCAGCTCCAAATGTAAAATTCACTTTCTGATTGTACCAGGTAGTGTTTCATAGCTCTGAGAAAAAGTCATCACACACAGATGAAACAAAGTAAAGTGTGGCGACCTCTTGTGATAATGAAGGTTTCTTTATCCTCAGGTTTTGAAGGTATTGAGTAGTCATCTTCTGTCAATGCTATTAGAAGTCATTTCATATAAGGTCGCCTGTAGTCAGCGAAGCAAAATCCTTTTTATGAGGTTATTCTTCTCTCATTCAGTTCTGAAATAGGCAAGTTGACTTACCAACCCCAACCCTGTAGAGGTAGACACAATATCTACAGTGCCATTTAACTTTTTTAACCCTGTTCTGCTACGTATTAGTCAGAGTTCATTTATTTCATTAGTTTACTCTGTAAAGCAATTACATAACTGTTACCACAATAGGACTAGAAGGGTGTTTTACATTTACTAAAATAACTTGGCCATTAATTTCAAATTATCTCTGTGCGCTAATCTCCTACATATAATAGAATTATTCAAATGTCTATGAACGTTTTTCATGCAGTACTAGAGTAAGTTAGATCAATCAAAAATTAATTGCGTCCAAGGCATCAGTATAGCCTACTGGGATCAGCTGAATACCAGTATGTCACAATAAAGTCATAATAATTGATGTAGCATTGAATTGTGCCTTTGCTTTTCCCTTACAATGGCAATTTTATTAACTGAGCAGGCTAGGTGGAAAAATGTAAAGAAAAGAGAAATGAAAGTAAGTTAAATACTAGCTAGTGGCCATTAACTTTGATTTAATTCTTCGCCTATGTGGTTTATCATCCTGACACTTTCTGTATGCTTAAAAAACCTTGTCCTTGTTTTGCACAATTGCACTTTCACTGTACTTCCTATGTATATATTTGTAGAGAAGAATGGAATGTACAGCTCAGTATTCAACTCAAGTTGTCATCCCAAAATATTTATTCTGAACTTCGATTTGATGAGTTGGCCATTTAACATGAAAAGTATCTCTCCCAGTAAGAATTTGTTTTTTCTTTTTTGAGGTGTAGTTGATTTTTGTTGTAGAAGTAGAGTGTGGATATCAAAATATTTGTAATTCATCTTTTCATTAGCAGATTTCTTCTAAGTTTTTTAATTTTTTTAAAGTCATGAAGCAGAACTATTGCTGTATCACAACTACTGAAGAGCTATTGAATTGGCTGCATACTTTTATTTTTCATACGTGCATTAGAGAGCACAGAGGAATTACTTAGCTTCAATTCAACTATAAACTTTTTATTATTTTGAGAGAATCTGTGAACTAGGCAAGAGTTTGTTTCTCTTATTTGGAAAACCACAATGACTGTCATCAGGAATAACAAGACAGTTATAAAAGAATTTTGAACTTAGGTGATTTTTTTTTCTTTCTCTGTGTTTGCTGTCCTTTTGTAACAAAATCACTGCTTCTGTCTACACCTGTGCCTTCATGGCCCTTCTCCAGGTGCTGGTCTGACTTCTTAAAGGCACAATTTTGCACCTTGTATGTAATGCTATTAGGTAGACAAGGCATTTTTGACTGACACAAAATGTTTCAGCCCTTTCTAGTCTGCATCCAGGATCCCAAATATTAATCACTGGTTCCTAAAAAGAGACATGGAAAGAGCTACTGGAGCTCATACCACAAGCCTGTGATGATGTTGTTCTACGTTAATAGTGTTAGAAATGCAAGTCTTTCCCTAACTGGACAAGAAGGGAATAAAACAGAAGATAGTAGTTAGGAAGCCATCAAAGAAATATTTTTTCAGTTAGCATTTGCTCAGTAGTTTCTCTACAATGTTGACAAAATCACATCATCAGAAAAGTGGATAAAGTATGGAAAGGGGCTGGGAAGGAAAAAATGTTGTGGAAGTTTAGAAAACTGCACCCTTTTCAGGGCTAGAGTTTGATTTGTGAAAACACAGCAAAGCTGAACCCAGTGTAGCTGGCCTGGTACTGATAACAAGTCATCTGGGCTGGATTCGTTTGGGTTTACAACCACCTGACCTGATTGCACTGTGCTATTTAGCTTATTTTTGGACACTGGCTCAGGAATATCTTAGTTGTATGTGCTTAGATTTGCCCTGCAGTTGATGACATAGTGGCAGATGATTGTCCATACCTTTGTTAAATATGTGCAGGAATGGGAAGGGATATGTGAGAGTTTACAAGAAACTGGAAGGCATGAAAAAGGAGGAAGAGGTGAGATAGGATAGCAGTGTATGGATTGCATGTGGTAAAAACACAACAGTTGGCAGGAATTTTTCCTAAATTACAACTTTCTGATATGTTCCTCATTTAAATTTATATAGAATAGATATCTCTGTGACAGCAAAGCCCTCATGTTTGACAGGTAGTAAAATTAGCTGACATAAAGATGCAGAATATAATGTGGATTATGTAGCTGCAACTTTGTGATGAAAAAATCTGTTTCCCTTTCCATTTACTGACTATGGATTTTACCATGCTGTAGGTATTACCCTTTAAAATAATAAATTCTTTGACCTGAATTAGAAGGGACAGGGATAATTAATTGGCTTCATAAGAATGTATTTATTGTATTGGCCGATGTTGCTAACCAGACTTTGATTAAACCTGCCCTTCAGCTCCTAATTTGAAATGAAATGCCAAGTTGTGACATGACAGAAATATTTCTCACAGTCAACAGATCGACTTTCTGATTCTGAGCAGGGTTTCCTTTCACTGAGTTTCCTTTTAACCCAAGTAACTTTCAAAAAGGCTCTGTGAAGTACAAGTGACACCGGATACTGAAGAGCCAGCTCAGCCTTCTTAACAAAGTCGGTGATTCCTGATAGTTAAAACTGAATAACGCTTGCGTTGTTGTGTCTAGCTTTCCCTTAGACATCAGCATTCTTTGAAATTGTGTTGTTCTTTCCCTAACTGGAGGCATTTCACTTCATTAATGAGAGGTTTGAGAATATCTCTTTGACCAGTGATAGTCACGTAGTATCTCCAGGTTGTTTGTCACAACTGCTGTGTTTCAGCAGGTTGAGGTATTTTAATGGCTTTAACCTGATACACTGTTGTTCCCCTGGACACAGTTCTGTTCTATTATTCTTCCTCATCTTCCCTTTCCTTGTGTTTTCTGTACCTCTCCTCTCTCCCTATAAGTGCTGCCCTTTCAGTAGTTGTGTATAATACCAATGTCCTGTTAATAGTTGTGTGGAAGTAGTTCCTATAACCGTGAACAATATTCTTTTCTTCCGTTGTTCTCTATGGCATAGCTTTGTGGGTGTTCACAGAGCTGGATATTGTCTTTGTTTTTTTAAGTTGTTCATAAACATGTATTCAAAATGCTGTGTTAACTGTTTACTTGTTCTGTCAGCCTATTTGTTTTCTACAGCTGACAAAAAAAGTACCGTTGCGTGTTTAATAATTATGTATGTTTGCCTATTATTTTGGGGTTTTTTTTATGGCTGTTGTTGAAGAACTTTGTACAAAAGAGGCATCCCCCCATCAGAAGGAAATTATTGGTGACTAATAAATGAGGCTGCTCCCTTGATCTGTAATAATATTTTGATGCTCATTGAAGTATTACTTCATTTACGTTTCTTTTCAAGGTGCTTTGAAGGTCTTCTTTCTTATTTCAGTATGGATCTTGTTATTCAAATTAATTGAGTTGGCAACTTCAGTGAGGACAGAGACCTACCAGGCTGGAGCCTGGAAATTTTCAGTCTCTATCTGTTCATTGTTATATGAAGATCCCAGCTGAGACTTAGTGCTCTTGAGACAGCATAATTTTATGCAAGGCATCACCACTGGACATCTAGTTCTACATTCAAAATGAGAGAGATTCAGAACTAAGCTTTCAGCTTGTTGGACAAGCAGTGCCTTAAGGTCTTTTGTATCTACAGTCTGAGTTCCCAGCAGTTGGTAGAGTGAAGGACGAAGAGGGAATTCAATTGCATTGCACTCCTTTCTTCTGCCAAAAGATGGAGTAAATGGTCTGCTGAACAGTCTGTGCTGCTAATTGACTTTCTAGGTAACTAGGAACTTTTCCACAAAGAAGGAAGGTTTTCTGTTGCCTTGAGTGTTAAAGCATCTTACTTCTCATAATTTGTGTTAAATGTAATGAGGCAGTTAGTCTTAATGAATTGACCAAATTGGTTGGTAACAGATGGGTTGATGATAAATGGGTTAATTATTAGTCTTGTATAATCAGTTTCTATTTCAATTATTTTGTCTGCTTATGTGTGAAAGGGTTATTTTAAAATCAGTGTTTTCACCTCTTGCAGAGAGAAGAAATACCTGTTATTGGTCAAAGCATTACCTTCTACAAATAAAGGGATGCTCATCAAATCAAACTAAAAATAGTATTGGCGTGTCATAATTGCAAGTGGAAAAGATGGCATTTTCAGTAGTGCAAGAAGATTATTTTAGACAGTTGCTATGGAACACTAAATTTCTTTGTCAAATAAAGCCATGTGCTGTAAGTGTAGCTGAGTATAAATTGTCTTTTTCTGCGGATCTTCATTGCCAATGCTAAAATTACCTGTTAGATACTGGTGATTGAGCTTCTCCTATCAATTACACTGGCATGAAAGTAGCAGGCCTTGGTTTTTTTCCTGTATCTGTCACTGTGCGTGCCTCACTCAGTGTCTGCCTTTGTGCCAAGGGACTCTGTCTAATTGTTTCTCTCAGGTATGCACCAGGTGACCTGACACTATTACTAACCCCCTGAGTTAGGTGCTGCCAATCTGAACTGTTAAATAAGTGTTAGGAAGACTAATCAGGATAAGTTGGAGGAAGCTGAAATCACCTGAGACAGACTGTGTAATTTAGATTCATCAAATAAATGAACTGCAGATGTGTATTATGGGTAAAACTGGTCTCAGAGTGGCCTTTTTTGCTTGGTAACATCATGGTGACTTTCCAAAGTATCCAGCATGGTAAGCTACTTTTTTACTGCTGTCTTCAGTATATGTGTTGCTTGTAATGTCTACTGTCTTCCATTGCCTGGAATTTATTGTCCCCCAGCATTCCCATTTGTTTGTAGAAATCTTACCTGTAGATGTAGTCTCACTTGACTGCATCCAGATTATCCCTTTTTCAGTCCTGACTTTGTAGCTCTTCAGAGAATTGAAAGATGGAGGAGTACTTTTGAACATTCACAGTAATGCAGGTTTTTCCCTTTAAATGTCAGTAACTTGCAGCATTAAAACAGAATTGAAATGTCTGGCAGGTGGCATAAATGGGACATAGAGGTTAAATGACTTTGCTGTGTTCACTTGGGAACTCTGTGTTACGTTGCAGTCCAGAGTAGAGTTTGGATTTTGTACCTTTCCCAGGCTATGGGTGATTCCAGTCTCAACCTCCCAGTATGAAATTTTAAACATAACCTCTTGATTCCCCCTCATGTCCTACAAAAACAACCCCACAAACCACTGTAAGCACCAAATAGATGATTATGTGAAATGCAATATGGGAAGGTGAAGCAAAAGGCATGAAAGGGAGATAAGGAAGGAAAAGAGATGCTTTGTGTAAAACAGTTGCTTCTAGAAGTACATTTTCTTTTCAGGTCCAAGTACTATTTCAGAGGCAGTCAATATGTATAATGCATAGGTTTACTCCTCCGTTTCTTAAAAAAAGATGTCAGCTGTTTCCAAAATAATATGAAATTGGATACTGTTAAGGTGAAGTATGTTTAAATTTACAGGACACAAAACATGAACTGGAACACATTGCAAAGGGTGGTTTGGCCAACCTCACAGCACCACAGGGTTTGCAATGTTAGCTCTAATTACCATTTCCTTGTGCGTTTGGGGTGTTGTGCTACATGGGAAAGGTCTTCCAATATGAAGATGGCTAATGTAATATTTGCTAATACTCAGTTTTTCCCAAGGTCCCAATTACTGTAAATGTTGAAAATGTCCTTTATCCCTGACATAACAAAGGACCTTTGGTTCCTGTGGGCCACAAGTGTGGTGCTATCCATTTAATCAGTAAGAACCAGATTTAATAACTTGAAGCAGACTAGAGTATGAGAAAGTCTCTAGAATGCCGTTGTTTTATTTCTGTCCTGTGCTTGTTTTAGCTGTGCCAGGAGCTCTGTACAAGCTCCGTACCTAATTTTATGCGTGGCTGGATGCAGAGATGCTACTGTGATACTTGAAGAAGCAAGTAGCTTGTGATGCCTACTTGTGTGGACATGAAGACTTAGTTGAAAAGGTATCCATGGCTGTCTTGGTGGTATAGGCAAAACAGGAGTGGTGTTATTTTATGAGTTGTTTACACTACACTATTACAATGTGCATTTCTTCACATGCACTGGCACAAGGCACAGTGCAATGATAGGGCTCTGGGAACTCTGTGCATGTGTTGATATAAATATCTTTCTTTCAAAGTATTTAATGCCCTTAAGTAAATTGACTTGAGATACAGGATTAGTCTACAATTTGAGTGATCAAAACTTAGGCATTCGAATCAAAGGCATTGCCTGACCTCTTTACAGAGGAAATTGCAAACTGCAGATGCAGTTTCTTGGATTTAATTTGATTTCTGGTTGTCCTTTTCTTAGGACTGCTGAGAACAGGCAGAGTTGTGCTACAGCTTTGGTTCTAGAGCATGTTAGAGGAAATTGTTTCATCTACCACAGCTATAAAGAAGCACTTACTGGTGTAATTGCACACATCATGATTATATGCTAGTTTTACCTGATCTTGCTCCTATTGAAGTAATAAAACTGTTTTTGAATTAAAACTATTAAATCTAAAAAAGAAAAAATACGTAGTCTCCTAAGGCAGACTTAAATGATTTAGGAAAATCCAACTCTCCACTGAATCTCTCTCCCATTCTTGACATGAAACTAGCATGGACTTTGTGAGCATTTTGCTATTTCTTTCCATATGCGTTCTTTTCAGCATTTGTAGTGGGGAATATACTGGAAGACACTGGAGTTGTTAGTGTTGGGTTTTTTTCCTTTCTTGATGTTCTGTTTAAAACCATCCACAGGGGATTTTCCAGCCAGAGTCTCTTGTACTTAAATCTATAACATTACTCATGTAAAGACTCACTTTCCCTGATGAACTGGCTTGTTAAACATATGGATTTGTTTGAAAAAAAAAAAAAATCGAAAGGAGGAGTCTGAAGTTTTAAAAAATGTATTGCTATATTTCATAGCTACAGTGTGTGTTTATTGGTGGGACTAGTGGTGTGAGGTCTTCCATGCAATGTGTCTTCCAGTTAGCTGACTCCATGACCCTTCATATGCTGCTTTTATTCTAGCCTGGAATATGTTCTAACCTCCAAAGTGTCTGTTATGCACATCACCGAAATTGTCCTTTTGGGTTTCTGTCAAGATTCTTAGGAAGAAGATCCATTTGCAGGAGTGTCTGTAAGGAAACTATAAATGCTTTTAAACTGTCTTCTAATTGTTCCGTTATAACATTTACTTTAAAAGATCTTTTTCACTGAAAGATCACTGAAAGCCATTTTACAGTTTGTTGCTCAAGTTAATTGTAGAAAGAGCTTTTTAAAACAAAAAACCCCGACATCCAGTGGCATGGCTGTTACTTCATGTGGTGATTTGCTTCTTGTGGCCTCTTCAAACACAGTAAAACACAGGTAAAAGTTCTTAAAGGTACTTTCTGTTAATGTCTGCTTAGGTTTGTGAAGGTAGGACTGGATGCTGACGTTTCCTAAATAAATTCAAACTCTCTATTGTGTTCTTTATATTAAAATAAAAAGTTAACTGACCCATGAATATGCCAACTTGGCTCCACCTTCTTCCTACCTGTCCTGCAAATACCCTTGCAAAGCTTGGGGCTTGCTAGTTTTGTTTTCTTCTGTTCTCTGATCTGCCTTGAGAACATCTCTTTTCTGTGGGGGAACATGTGAAGCTGAATGGCTGGTATATTATTGTTTATTTTTCTTTCAGATGCAGTTATTTAGCTCAGGTGTTTTCAGGAGGGGCAGAAAAATGCAAGGAGTGTTTAGTGACCTTCACACTTACCCTACCATGTGATTTAGTGTTGGCAGAACAGTCTGTGCTTCCAGTGGGACCTGCCTGGTTCACTACAGTGGTTACACAACCATCCAAGTTTCCTGTATGTAGTATTTTTGGATTGTCTTTCTGGTGGAAATTCCTGCAGGTGCAATACTTTTTCTCTGTCAGGAGCATTCCGCATGTGTAACTAAAAAGGATTTTTTTTGTTTACCTTTAAACCCTGGCCCATCACCTTATTTTTCTCTGCAGACACGAAGGGATCCTTGTCACATCCTATTTCTGTTGGCCATAGGCCAAAGGGCTTTCTCTGTATGGAGACCCAGCTGTGTGAGATATTGGTGCTGCAGAGTGTGAAAGCACAAACTTTGACCCAGGATTGCTTACAGCCCATCTAGGGACGCATTTTGGTGGGAGGACAGGACATGAATGTTCAGGTAAGTGAGGTGAAATGAGTACTCGGGCAAAGCAGCAGGGCAGTGGTGGAAGCAGAAATAATTCCAACTTGTCTGAATTGTAGATTATGTTGCTCTGTGCCCTTGTCTTTGGCAAAGTAGGCAATCAAACTTGGCCAGCTTAAAGGATCATAGTCCAGAAGAAAGAAGACTTTTCCCTTGGTTGGGAAATTATGTGACTGCTATGCAGAGAGTACTGTTTGCTGTTAAATACAGGAATTAAGTTATATAGCTCATTCTGCCAATCTTGTTATGAATCAGTAAACAAATACTTGTTTCATTGGCTTAGTCTCCCTGACTATCCAGTAGTGACATTAACACCATCTGGTTCGGGAGACTTTAGTTTTGCAGGCAAATTGTTACTTTGGACTGATTTGATTTCATTGAAATATAAATTACATAAACGAGATGTCATGAGTTTGTAACAATCTCTTATAGACACCTGTAGTGTCAAAGCAAGTGGTACTATCTCTGGCTCCAGAGTTGAAATAAGGCTGAGAACAGAACACATTTGTTGCTTCAGTGTTAATCCTGGATAAGTTGTAATCTTAGAATTCAATGGCAGTAGTTTTCTATACATTTCTTAAAAAAAAAGCAATAAGTACAAATAAAACAAGGAACATTCTTAGTACTTGGCAAGAGGAAAAATCTGTTACAGAAGAAAATAATAAACCCTGGAGTTGATAGGCTGTTTTCTCCTAGTTTAACATTTCTGGACTGGGATAAAATTGCTTGATATTACCTTTCTTTTTATTTCTTTTTTTTTTCTTTCAATCCTAGTTAATATCTCTGTTTTGACACTGGTTCTCTGGTTTTTGGTTTTGTTGGACAGGGTCTGTTGAGTAATTTTCTTCTTGCTGTTCTTGTGGTGCAAAGGATGAAAACATTCTGTTATGATGAATAAAAGTGTTTCCACCATCATGTCAAAACTGTGTCATCTAGCCTTGTTTTCCAATTTCTTTTAAGCTGCCTCAGAAAAGGCTGTAATGCTTCACCTAAGCCCCTTACAGAATGCAATTCCCACACTGGGAGTTGTGGAGTAGGATGTAGTGTACTTATTTGGCCGAGTATGGCCTAATTCATACAGTTTTCCAAAACTAGATCCTGGTTGTGGCAATGCTTGAGCAGATGTCTAGGAAAAATGCTTAAGAGCAGAATAAGTGTATTATAACACTTTCTTCACTATTCCAGTGATCCACTTCATTTCTGCATCTTTGTAAATTTTTGTATCCTAAGGGAAATGAGTTCTATAGTGTAATTACGTATTGTAATTTCATTTGACATCCTATAGCTCTTTGTACTATGAGAGTTATTGAACGCTTGTTTTCTATATAACTTTTCCATGACTTCTAGTATCTTAAAAATCTTCATCATATGCTTACCTGTGTCTTTTCCAGATGCAGTACTGATATATTTAGTTTAGAGCATCCTTATTCCTTTGTCAATAATTCCCGGTATTCGTTTGGGGTTTTTTTAATTGCTGATGAAGACTGAGTTGAGGTGTTTACAGAACTGTACATTGTTACTTCAAAATCTCATTCCTGAGTGGTAACAGTTTCTAAGTCAATCATTCAGTATATAAAGTTAATGTCACCTTTTTCTGTGTGCACTACTTTGAATTTGTAAGTCTCTCTAGTTTTATTTACTCTTCTATTAGAGTCATTCAGCGCTGAGAACCTTCTGCAATTCTCTGCAGACAGGTAATAATTTTATTATTATAGATGCTTTATTAACATAGGCAGACTTTCTTATTTTGATATTCACCCCTTTTGCAGACAATTTATGAATATGTTGAACAATTTAGCCTTTAGCAGAAATCCGTGCTATGATCTCTCTGTGATTGCCGCTTGAGCAGTGGGACCACACTGGGTTAGACAATGAGATTATTTTTGTATCATTCTTTTGATATTTAACCAATTTAACTTGTATATTTCTGTCCCTCATAGATCACTTTCATAAGAAATTTCATTGATATATGTCATCAGAAGCCTTATGGAAATCTAACAAGACTGTATAAGGCATATATATCTTGTCCATATGGCTGTGACTCTTTCCAAGAACTCTAGTAGCTCATGAGTCATGATTTTCTTCTAGAAACATCGTGTTAACTCTTCCTCCATATGTTCTGTTTATGCATGTGCCTTTAAATTTTCCTTATTGCTTCTGGCAGTTCTACTGCAGCAAATGCCTGAGGTTCTGATCTGTATTTTGAATTATCCCCCAACTGCTTTTAAAAGTTGGCACTGCAGTTTGGTACCTATAGTTTCTCTGACATCAAGAGGAGTTTACATCTGAGCTATTTCATTTATTTTCTGTAGTAATCAGGTGTTTGATTTTCAACTCAACACTTCTTTTTGCTTGCTTGTACACATACAAAAGGAAGAGACTAACTCAAAGTTTGTATTATTTTAATGTGAATTGGAGAAATAACACAAGGCAAGTGATCCTGGGCTATTGTGGGAGCACTGGGACAGTTTTCTGATGGATAAAGCTCCACAAGAAATAACTAACAGGTGCAGCTAGTTGGGAGGAAAAGGGAGAAGACACTTGTTACTGGCGCGCTAGCCTTTCCCACGGAAGACATCTTAAAATTGCATAATCTGCATTATCTCTGTGATTCAACAAGGGTTTAATGGGCTGAGTGAATTCAGTGTCTTGCCACAGGCAGTGGATTACTGGGCAGGTATGAGCTCTGTTCTGTGATAATTACTAGATGTCATTAAGAGGGGGAAAGAATTAATTGTTCTAAACGACTTATATGGGATCAGATTGAGAGAGGCCACCTTCTCAGCTTTTTCTAGGACATTGATAGATTCTGCAGGGTTAGAGAACTTAATCCTGCTGGTTAGTACATGACTTCACACCTCTGCTGCATGTGTGTTGCCAAGGTGCATGGCAGCACATATTAGCTGTGTGGAATATTTGAGGACCGTATTGACTCCTTCAGTGTAATTTTTGTTTCCAGTAGGTTATTCCTGATGAAATTTCTTACCTGTCTGTGTCAGTGCTACCGTAACAGCTGCAGTTAAGCTTGTGGCAGGCTATCAGAAGTCTAGGTTCAAGTCACAAAGGTAGAAAGAGAATGATGTGCAACATGAGATACAGGCAATTGGTTTATATAATTTGGTGTATGAGTGGCTATTGCAGAGACATATTGTGTATGTTTCCATTTGAGCTCTCTCTCAAAATACACAGTATATATGCACTTTATAGAGACAGAGTATTCTGGTACTATTTTGTCTATAGTATACACCAAGGAGTCCAAAAAAAGCTGTATTTGTTCCAAGATAAGTTGGATGTTTTTGAACATAGTTGTATTGGATTTTGTTTTCTAAAGCTTGGTAAAGTTACGAGTTCTTTTTAGGCCTGTTTCCTTTTTGCTCTGCTTACCCTTAACAGAACTTTTTCATGCAAATGCTGAAATGTAATGTTAAGACCTTTATAGGCCATGAGTCTCAATTACAAATTAATTTTCATTTACAGAAAAGGACAGGGAAAGAGTCACACACATTTTAAAAACATACATAAAAAGGACAAAAGAGCCTGTGCCATTAATTAATTATTTCTCAACCTTAATATATTACAGTTTGTTAGTCTGATAGTTGCATTGTGACAGAATGGTTTAGGGTCTGCTTGACCTATCTATATGCAACTATTTCTATTTTCTTTCATGTATCTGGTAGCATTTATAATTTATGCAGTTAATATGACAATTTACACTTTGCTCAAGGCAAAATTGTCAAGTCAAGTTTTGAATCTCTTCAAGGATGGGGACTCCACAGGAGATGTGTGTAGGTGTGTGTATGTATATAGGGGTCACAGTACATGCTTTTGTAGCACCGTCACTTAGTTGGAGTAGAAGTGTGCCCAGTATGACTATAATATGAACTATTTAGCATGATGTCATTGTATGTCTTCAAGTTTGAAGGTGCAGTTTCAAATGTTATCAGATCTCTCTCTGAGTTTGGAAGCATCTGCTTCTACTGAAATTGATTTTAGTATGTCAGTCTCGCCATTATCTGCAGTACCTTTAAAATATACTTATTTCTAGAAAATGGGATCATGTTAGTGCATGTAACTTATTAAATGATGTTGTTATTGCAGCCCCAGTAATAAGTCTTTGACTTGCCTAATACTGCCTCATCAAAATCACTGTAATGTTTTGGCTATCCAATAATATCGGGATGTTTATTTTCCAATCTAAGTAAATTTGATATGCATGTAGCGTATAAAAATCTTTATTTTGCACTATCAGTGTAGTAGGAAACAATCTGTATATGTACTTGATACTTTATTTTGAGCAAAGACCTCTTCACATAGCATATATACTTAAACTTCATATTATATGAAAGTATATGCAGTGAGACATTCATGCTTGTTAGGATTACATACTTCATAGAAGAATTTTTATGGTCAATATACAAAATTCAATCTTAGCTAATTGTGTTGTCACACGTGCTTTTACTGTTACATTGATTTTTTTAAAAGCTGATGGTTATGTTTTCTGTTGCATAACCCCTTTTATCCAGTTTCTGTGTTTAATGAATTTGAGATATAGATGTGTTTAGAAGCATTATATTTAGTTTGCAATTGGTTGCCTGACAACACAACATCAATCTTGTCCTTCTGCACTAGAGGTACGGTAATGTTCTTGCTAGGCTTAAGAATACTTATGCACTTAAACTGAGAAAAAGGACCTGTCAGCAGCATATTACAGGTTTCCATCTGTTATTTTTGGGTATCTCGTTAAGCTGTACTTATTACTTTACTAATAAAAATGGAGGCTTTAAAATGGAGCATTCAAATGTTTGGAAACAGCAGGTTTACAGTTGTGTGCTGCTTGTCACAGAACAAGGAGGGAGCCCTGTAGAACATAAGTATGCAGTTGTGCAAGTGAAGGGTGTTGAAATGTGGGAGCATATGAAGGGTCAGGACTGACTCAATTCAGGGAAGTTCTGGCCTGGTGTTTCTTCAATTGAAAGCTTTATTTAGCTTAATTTTGATATTACTTCAGTTTCTCAGCAACTTACTGCTCTCCATTTATCACAAAAAAAAAAGAAAAAAAAAGAAAAAGAAAAAATTGTCTTCTGTAAAATGTGCCCCATTGTGCATATTTAGATCTTGAGCTTTTAATATTCCTTGGAGGTGTTTGCCAGACTAATTCAGCTGGTGACAATAGAGAACTTTCCCTGGAGGGAATGGTATGTTAGTGTCATGTGCTGAGAGCTTATGGAATATGAGAGGAATCTTACCCGGGAGCAACTTCCAGCTCTTGCTGATGCCATGGATGTAGATGTTGGTGCTTGGGGAGAGTTTACAGCCCAATACATCAGCGTTTATAACACTGGCTCTTATTTCACCAGGCTCACAAAGTTTATGGGATGAGCAAAAGGCAGTTCTCCTGCTTAAAGGTCTGGTCCTTTTCTGCCTTGCAAAAGCTTCCTGTAAATAATGGCTTTCCATAACAAGGTTGTTCAGTAAGTGGTAGTAATGCTCAGATTTCTTTCTTGCAAGAAAATGCTTTTGTTGAGCTTGTGGGAACCCACAGCTTCTGGTGGGCGAAGGGATGAAAAAAATGAGTTGTTTTTTTTTCATTTGACAATGAAAGAAGTAAAAATAATTGCACCAAAAAAATTGAACTTCTTAAAACCACTATTTCAGTAGAAGTTCTATTTTCTTAATTTAAAATTTCTATGCCATTCCTCATCCTTTTAGAGTGCATGAGGGAAGGAAAGGTTTTAATACCCTTCTGGAGAAAGCAGAAGTACAACTGAACTTTCAATTGCCTTTGTTTAGTGTTTTTGTGCCATTGGAAAAATACAGCAAAATTTTTTCTAAACAAAAATAAGAAGGTTTTTTTCATTAATTCAATTCCTCAGTGGGAACATCTGTGTTGGGAAGTTTACCAGCTTTATTAAGAATTCTGATTATAATGGTTGTTGACTTTTCACTCTAATACATGTAATATGAGGATGTCTTCCCTTGCAGTGCACACCAGTCTACTGCTTGTTCACTTCCAGAGGCTGTGCTGGTTTTGACACTTCCAGGACACACATCATTAAGGATCTCCTGTTTCTCCATAATTCAAAGTCTGAAAATTGAGAATGGGGATACTGGTTTATTTCAGCATATCTAGAGCTTTAGAATAACCGTTCCTTAAACCTGTCTCACTTTGATAATTGCTTTTAAAAATCATAATACTGACAGACTGTAAATATCTCTAGTTTTGGTAAAAGTTCTTTGGCATGTGACTCATTTATTAGAGCAGTTGAAGGATTAGTACATTAGGAATGTTTTCAATGAGTATCTCATTCTAGAAATTGATACTTTCCTTGGGACTTGAGCTCTTTGTTGATCACAGTTTGGATCTCGGACCTTTACGATGCCTTCCAAAGTTATTACTCTTTGAATGTGTTGTGAAAGAGGTTTATAGTCACAAACCTGGAGCAGCACCAACTTTCTCTTCAAAACTTCAGCAGAGATTGGGTTTCACTGACTCGGGAGGATTTCCTTAAACACAAAGATCATCTGGCCTTTTTGTATCTGGCAGAGACACTAATGAGATTGGCCTGTTGTGTGCGTATTTTTTCTCCTTAATAGTTAAATGCTTTTTTTCCTAGTGCTAAATGTTATTAAACTTACCAAAACCATGTTTAGTTATGAGTAGTAGCAATAGAAGTAACAAAGATCTGATTATAATATCCGGTCTTTGTAAGTGTACAGAGGAAATCTATGAAAAAACATGAGTTATTCTATAGGTGTGAGCTGTGGATTTTTTATGGGAGGGCTCATTTAAGAATCTGAATATCATTACAGAACCTGAGGCTCTAGGCATAAACAACACCTATGCCTTCACGTTAGCCTAGTCTGATGAAAATTGTTCTTTCCAAAAGAAACTTGTTTAGCTTTTCTAGTAAATATTGGATGCACTTTTCTTCTCCTCTCTATAAAGGTCTTCTGAAAAAGATTAAATTTGAAATCTAAAAAGCAAGTCATATCTCAATGTTAAAGCAGAGTCTGTAAAACTTTCTCATTTATTGCTAGTTGCAGTACTAAAGCCTGTTTTTAGGGAAAAAGGATTGATAATAGACCTCTGATGTCAGTAGCTTTTATGAAACCCAAGAGAAGACACTGTGTATTTTGTCCCTTTCACTGGCAGTTCCTGTAGAGTTTGCTGATAAGTGTCTCCTATTGAAAGTGCTCTGAGTTTGTACATATTGGCTCCCTATCCCCTCTTATGCAGGATTTGACAGAGAGGAAAGAGTAATTTCAAATGAACATGGAATATATAGATATTCCATGTCCTCTTTTGCGCCTTCAGTGATTTGACAGATCCTAGGAAATAATTTGATTCCCAATGTAGAATGATTGACAAATACAGTAAGAAGGTCACTCTCCACACAATACTGAGCATGTTTGAGTGCAACACATGTACATAGGGGCACATGTCAAGTTTTCCTTGCTGCTGTTCCTTAACCCGAAATTAGGGAGCCTCAAGAAGGAGTTGATCCCTGTGCTGGATGACTCTGCTCATCCTATCTTGGTCATAAGTTGAGAAGAGCTTGGTACTGCTGGTAGTGTCACTGAGAACACATAAATTATGAAAAATTTCTGTGAAAAGGTTAAAGAAAGCAATGAAATCTTGGGTATACAGAAAGAACTTGTTGATATATTTCACTTTACTAACTCGAGGTTTTGGCAGAAAATATTGCTCTTTATTCAAGGCCAGAATGAGCCCTAACCTAAAAACAATGCACAGACAGAAGGTCAAAATAAAGACAAGAAAACAACTAGAAGAGGTAAAGCTTGGAGATGGGCAGTGGCACTGCTAAAAAGGACTTCAATCTACTTACACGACTCGTGAGACTTGGCCACTAAACATTTCTGTTATGCTGTGTATCTGCATGAGCTGATTGAAGAGAGGCAGCCTTAGAAGGGAGAGCTTTGAGTTGCCTATTGAAAGCCAGTAGCAGTGAAGAACTGTTTCAGATAAGGGAGGCAATTAATTTGACATCTTTGGTTGTGACCTTATTTACTTCTTTAGCATGCAGTGTTCAAATAGAAGGGAAGGTTTGCTGGAATTTCTCAAGGAGGGCTGTCTATGAGCTTCTCAAGTCTGCAGCCAAACATCACATTTAAAATCCATCAGTGAGATGACATCCTGCACAGTACAGTTGCCCCTGAACAGCAACATTTTTAACCTGTTTTTTTTTTTTCTAAAAAAATGTAACTACCCAAGCAGACCTCTCAGATAGCTAATGCCTCATTGGCTTCAGGAATCTGGTGAGCAAAGGCTGGAAGAAATACTGAGTGGATGAACCCTGCTCTGCAGCCTTCTGATCTCAGACAAAAGTTTTTCTGTACAATGTAAAGTATTGGCAAGAATTCTGTAGAATTCCCAGTATGAATGTTTTCGAAAGCATACAGTTGCTGTCCAGTACGTTATTTAGGCCAAAGAATACCTCACTCTTCAAACTTTGAAATAATATCCTTTACGGAATGTGATAGATATAATAAGATTTTATTATAACAGAAGAAAGAGTTAACTGCTTTCATGAAATAAAAAAAGATCACAAGTACATTGTATAAGCTTTAAAATTTAATCTGTAAGAGAGTTTCCAAAAATTAAGGTAATTTATACTCTAAGACTACATGAATGGATGGGGATTTTGGAAAAAATTTAAAATACTTGGGTATTTACTTTTTTTGCATCAAGCTTTGCATGGCCCGATGAGTCAGTGCCTGGTTGCAATGCTTTCAAAGTATTTTTTTCTTGATTAATAAAGCCACATGCTTTGAATTTGCAGTTTTTGATTGCGTGTGTGCTGGTTTTAGTGTTGTTTTTTTTTTTCTTTCATTAACACAGGACTTAGAAAGTACTACCATGAGAATCTAAAAGACTTACTGTTGCTTTAAATTGAAGTTCATAGTGCTATTAATGATGGCTAAAAACTGGTATGCAGTTGGGATTCACTCTAGATCTAGACTACAATGGCAAAAGAAAAGCCCCATCTCTTCCCTGTTAGCTGCTCTTTGGGGTTTTTTCCTTTCATGGTGGACAGTCAGACGGGCTTCACTCGAAACTGGAGAGGTGAATTTGCTTGCAGCCTGTCTGGATCCGATTTGAGCTGACAAGCCCTGAGCTGCAGTGCTGCCCAACTCCCAAGTTAGCTGGGCAGCCCTGGGGGTACTATTTAGAAGTGGTGATGCTCTCTGATTTCCTGCCATTTGCTATTTCTCTGTACAATCACTGATTTTTATTTTTTTTAATATTGGATTATCACTTTCAGATAAATTTTAAGCCTGGGGCTGGCTAGTATGTCCTTAAGAGGTTATTACATAATTTATGATGACTGTGCATTTATTCTTAGATAATTGTTTCTCTCAGGATAGTTTAGGAGAATTTCAAGAATGCTATGCTATGCTTTAAAATTAATATGTTAAACATGAAAAGGATTTTTTTTCAGCAGTAGAAATGTTAAATATGATATGTCACTATTGTTTACTATTAAAAGGACTGTCTGTATATTGAGTGAAGCAGTAAGCAAAGATAATGAAGAATCATAGTTCATCCTGAGTTGGGACTCACAAGGATCAAAGTCCAACTCCTGACCCTGCACAGGACAGCCCCAAGAATCCCACTGTGTCCCTGAGAGTGTCATCTAAATGCTCCTTGAGCTCTGTCAGCCTTGGGGCCATGACCACTGCCCCGGGGAGCTTGTTCAGTGCCCAAACCACCCTCTGGGTGAAAAACATTTTCCTAATATCTGATCAAAAAAAAGGTGACAGCTGAAGACAGACATACTGCATGGATGATTTTTATCTTGCTGTATAGTTGTCCATGACCTGTCTAAGTCCTCCTGCTCAGATTACCGGACAGTCTACTGCCTTCTATGCAAGGACCACAGCAAGTTATAGCAAAGGGGGGGGGGGGAAGAAGACAATTCCTTTTTTCCCCTTTCTCTCTGTGTCATATTTGTCCAGACACTATGGCCTATGACTTGTGGCATTTTCCCATCCTAATGCTAGTCTGAAGTGAAAGAAGTAAAGAAGAAGAAGTAAAGAAGTTCATTGCAGGGTGTGCTTCTGAGCTAGGGCAGATCTGGAATAGCTGTGGTGACCAAGCTACTTACAAGTCTTAAACTACAAGATGCAAATCACTGTGACAGGATTGTGTGTTTCTCTGTAGGAAGTGACAGGCCTGAACTGAACCTGCCTCTGGGAGTCTCAGGCTTTGGGAGACTTGTCTTTGGCACCTGAAATCATAAGATAAACTTTACAGTGTGCAGAATGCTCTCAGTGCCCACAGAACCTGAAACAGTGCTCACTGTCAGTGGGACAAGGTTTGCACAGTTGTTCTGCATCATCTGAAATTCCAGTCCTAGTCAGAATATCTACTTAGAATGACTTTATTGGCAGCAGCTGAATGTTTGTGTATCTCCTCTGCTATGCCTTCTGACCACCTTGCTTTTACACTGTAATAGTGGATTACAGCTCGATGAAAGCATTGGGTCATTCTGCTGCTTTTGACCTTAAGGTCAGCTGAGGGAGTCTTGAGGTCTCAGGTGGCACTGAAAGACCTGTGGCAAAGGAAGGGAGAAGACATGCTGGTATAGAAAAATGAACTCCACCAGCCAATTTGTGAGTTGTTAGAATGAAACTGGTGTAGTGGAATGAATAGTTTGCGTTAGGAATGCTTCCCTGCTTGGAGGAGAAAGGACCTCGCAACAGTAATTTAAGAGTATATCTAAGATACTGTGTAGGGCTGTGGTACCTGACTTGGTGGCTTTTGAGGAAGATTAGTGTTCTAGAAGCAAGAGGCCAACACATACAGAACCCAGTCTTGTCAAAAGTTATTTCTCTTTGATAAAATGAGTAGCTAAATCACCAGTTGCTCTGCTGAGTCTGAACAACCAGTCCTGCCTGATGGTAAGAAAGGTGGGTTATGACTTAAGTTCTGTGCAAACTAATTTCCAAGTTAGCGTTGTGATTCCTCATATACCCAGTGCTGGCCTATTGCCTTAAGAAAGCAAGCCAGACTGGTCTCCCCTGACCCCACAGGAATCAGTGACAAATGACATTCAACTTCATCTCCCATTTTGCTTGAGCACAATCATCCTCATAAAAGTATCCTCTAAAGTTCTTTCAACTTATAATGAACTCACTGTTGCTAGGGTAGAAATAGACTTGATCTGATAATTATAATAAATGTTATTGCCTGTATAAAACATAACTTTTGCCTCAGATGCTGTTGTGGTAACTCATGTGATCTCTCAGTCCTTGTCTTCATCATTTGTGCCTGCTCACCCACATTTCACTTGCTTGTTCTTTATAGGCAATTTTGATTGGCAGTTTATATGTCAGTGTAATTTAATAACTCAATAAAAATGCTTTTTACACAAATAATATTCTATAAAATAGTCACATTTCTTCAGAGTAATTCCTCAGGTTCTTAATGAGCCACACAGATCCTGTGTTAGATCATGGCTTCTTGTAAAGGGTTTATAACTACACTCAGATGCTTGCTTTGGTGTGTAATCAGCTTTAATAATGGCTATGTAACCATTCATGGATGACAAGAAATCCTATGGAAGGAACTAGAAGAGACTATAGAAACTTAATTAGCATATATAAACATTTTTCTAAATACCTATAAACATATAAAAATCTGAATTGCCTTACAGCTCTGCTCAGTCATAGTTGAGAAAGTGGAAGATGCCTTATTCAACCTGAAGGCTTTTCCCCATAAGAGGCTCTGCAGCACTTGCTGCCACCGAGCTGCTGACCCATGTGTGGCTGAGGATTTGTGCCTCTGTGGCTCATGACATACTCTGTGTCTCTGCAGGCACAGTGTGCCAGGGATGATGCAAACACACAGACATCTGTGTGTAACCCTGCTGTCTCTGTGGCCTTCATGGGACATGGGTGTTTGTAACAGAAGTCAATCTCAGATCACTGACAGAAAACATACTTGAGATAACATACTTCTTTAAAAATATATTTTTGAAAATACTGCATTTTGTTTCCATTCTTCATTGACTTTGTATTTCAGTGTAGTGTCTTAATGTTCTCTGTGGTATTTTATTAATTCCTTAACGTTATGCCAGGTCCACTGACAGAGTCATACTCCTTATTGTGATGTGGGGTTTGCCAAAACAGGTATCTGGTTTTGGTGTGTATGAAATGATATTACTTTCATTCATATCAGTGTTAGAAAAGGGAAAGTAGTATAAACTCACAAAAGTCTGTAGGGAAACTAGATTTTCTATCCATTGCAAGATGGAAAGTACACACTGCCTGTGACCACACAGGAAAAGTACCAAATACTAGTGTTGTCTCTGCAATGTTTTGAAGCACTTGCTTGATTAAATGTTTAATTTTGTTTCATTTTCTGATACCTGTTATTTTTGTAATTACTTTGAGGTAACCTGTGATTTCTTTGGCAGAGACAAGCTCTACCAGTCTTGAGAGCAGGGTATGAGTTGACATCAGAGGTTGAGGAAGCTGTGCTTGCTCAGTGAAGAGAAGCTCATATTGGGTTGCTTCTCGGCACAGAAGGAGTTTCAAGTGTGACCAAGCTCTATCTTTGCAACTCCACTCCAAGTAATAATCAGAGATGAGATTAAAAGTTGTGATTAAAGGGGCAGCAGCCACAAACCAAGTCTTGGAGGTTCAGGTTCTGAATTAGGGAAAAATCTTCACATGAGCTCTGCCACCCTGGGCAGAACACTCAGAAAGGACTCTCAAAACACAAATATCTTTTATAAGGGCTATTCTTTCCTGCCTGGTGATGGGAATTGCGTTACTGACAAACAAACACTTTCAGTAGCAGCTCTTTAGTACCCAGATCTCAGAGCTTCTTTTAGTTTTTGTACAAAGGCTAGGAAAGGAAATGAAGCAAGGTTACAGAAATCAGTGTGATAATTGGGGGTGTAGGGAGTACTAGACTTTATCATAATTTATAAACGTAGCAGGCTTAACTTCTATTAGCATCAGGGTTTAATAATAGCCATTCACTGTTTTCCTTCCTTCAATTTTCGAGGAATAAGAACACAATGCCTCTCTGTGTCTCTTTATTCAGTAAAGGTCCTTCTTGATTCCAAGGCAGAAATGTCACTGAGAGGTAGGTACAAGTCAAGAGATTATTCCTCGCTGTTTCACATGCTGACAAATGTAGAACAGAACACAGTTCTTTTCACAGCTTCCAAGGACAGGAAACTGAATTGCCCATAGGCTTTCACTTCATTGTGAATTTATGGTGCAACTGTAATATTTGCATTAATCCCATCAGCACAAGGCATACATAAATGCATTCAGAAGTATTTCGTCTTGCGTATACAATTTACATTAAGATCCATATGCAGAATTGTATTTTCACAGTAAGTTTTGTACATAATATTAATTTTTTCCTCCTTTTCTCTGATCAATATGTTGTGTATTTTTAAGCCCAGCTGGGCTCAGTGCCAGCAAAGAACTGCAAGGATCTATGGCAACTGCCACATTTGCACTTTTCATTTACAAATCAGTAACTAAACTCCCATTAAATATTCTTAACCAGCCTGTTCAACATATGTTTCCTTGGGTATTAGTACTTATAAGTTGAAACAAATTAGATCAGTAGCTAAATTTGCTTCCTAATAGCCAAAGATGTTTGAGAGAATAGATTTTGGAATGTAGACATTGCAATGCCTCTTTTCTCCTTTATTATTTTAAAAATGGGATTTTCAGCTCTGCTCAGATGAAGTAAAAAAGTGGGAATTTGAGCTCCTTCACATTTTCTGTGGGGAGACTGGTATAGGAAGGGCTTTGAAATGAATCCAGCAAACATCCACTAACCAAAGTGGCCTATAAATTAGCATTTATTTTGAGATACATTTTCTTCTGTTTCATTCTTCATGTTTCTCCTTTTCAAACATAAATCTTTTAAATACTTTTTTTTTAATACTAGACTGTTACTTGTGGAGAAGTATTTTACTCTTTGACTTCTAAGAGCATTGACACTAATTGCAGAAAGAACCACTTAACAAAAGGAAATGCAGAATCATGGATGTTAGATCATGTCAGACCCTTAAAAAGGTTATTGTCTCTGCTTAAATGGTTATTTCATGCACTTGCAAAGATTGTTAATGCAGCTTTTACTAAGTTTTATTGTGCTATCAAAACTGTAGTGCAAGTCATATCATGTTTCCAGGTTTGTGCTACTTCATATGAAAGTCAATAGCAGCTCATCCATAATGTATCAGAGATCCCCCTGTTCAGTGGGAATGTGCTGCTCTTCCACTGGCTGTTGAGAAGGTTGGGGTCCACCCAGTAGTGATCCCATCATTCTGTGTCAGGGTTCTGAGGTTCTGTTCTCTGGCCTCTCTCCGGCTGAAATGCCTAATTCACATTATCTTTGTTTCCACATCTCTAAAATGGGATTCGTATTTGTATATTTTAGCAATGTTCCACACAGATTTAATTTGTCCTCGTAAAAGCCTTTGAAATGTATTTCTGTAAGTGGATATTGTTAGCAAGTAACAGCTTGGGCTTTTTGAGAAGTTTACAGTTGTCAGTTGTAGCTTTGTCCCAATAAGGAAGGTTAAACTGTGACAGTCTCTTTCTATTTTTGGAGCAAGATTCTTTTTGCCTCATAACCCAGGACTCTGACAAATCTTTTATTTTCTCAGTAGTCATGCCCCATCTCTGATCTTCCTTTTGATTTTCTAAGACAGTGTTTTGTCCCCAGAGAGACCCGGACACACGACTTTTTAAATTCAAAGCCAGAAGAATCAATTGGGAAGCATATGTTGGTAAGAGATCCTAGTGCAGTAAAATAGCTCTTTGTGTTAACTAGATGATGGTGTCAGTCGGGAAGCATAACTGAAATATAACATGCAACAACCTCTGAATGGGCAGCTAAGAAACAAACAAACAAAACAATAAAAACCAAAAAGAGGTGCTTGTTAAGTGTGGATCCTTAAGAAATAATGGTATATAAGTGTGCTTGGACTAGTGGGGAGGATTTGGCCCTTAGTATGAGGCTTCTCAAAGTCAATGGAATTTAGAAAATCATTTTGATGCCTTTTTTTTTCTGTGCATAAACTGAACTGCAGGGAAGAGCAAATGCTTTCTTTTCAGCTTATCTTTGGAAGCAGGTTTTTCTGTCTGCTGCTCTGACCCAGGCTTGCTTGGCATGTTCAGTGTGTGACCTGCATACTGGGGGTACATCAAACTGTATCAGCAGCTGAGCAGGTGGTGGAGAACAAAGCACCACACAGGAAAATGTTGAAAGCATGTCTGAAACCACTGTAACTGCAGGAGGGGTTTGTTTGTTTTATAAGCATGTTGGTGGCAAAAGGAAAGGAGAAAGCAGGAAACAAAGCTCAAGAGCAGCAGTGCCAGACATTGACTGCCTGCCTTTCTCTGTGCTGAAATAGATTTCTTGCTGTTTCTTCGGGTGAAAAGTTGATTTCAAGATTTATTTTCCCTCTGTAGGAAAAGGGTTACAACCACTAGTTATTGCCAAATAACATGAAAAAGGATGAACAACTGATGTTTACTGTTAAGATTGAGAGATTTGGTTGCTTAATGATTATAGTTTAAAAAGCTCATATCCTTTACAACTCTGGGGGAGCCAAAGGAAACTTTGGCAAGTGCTACTTGATTATTTTAAGATTGCATTGAAAACCTCGGGAAAGCATCTCTTTAAGCTCTATCTGCAGTACTTCAGTGACACTAAGCTCTTTCTCACACGAAGTCTAACAGAACAGAAGTGGCTTTTTTTTCTGATGACAGTTTGCATATTTAGTTTGCTGCATTTTTCAATACTGGTTAAAGCTTTTAAATAAATCTGTGATGCACTGCAAAAAAAGTTCAAGGCCAACATGTTTTGGAAGAAATAACAACTTAGGGTTGTTTTTTTAAAGAATATAGAATTTTCTTTATAAATATGCTTAAATGTCAGCTCTTAAGTAGCTCCAATACATACTGAACACTATTCATCTGAAAATCAGAATTACAAAATGAAGTAGTTGGCCTAAACTATTTCCATTGTTGCCAGATAGCATAAATATCCTGTGATCTTCATCTAAGCCTGTTGCCTTATTTATTTTGTAAGTATTTATTGCACAGCTGCAGACAACTGACAAAATTTAGTTAGTAATTCTGGGTTATCAAAATTTTTGTTTGAGATGCACTATATAGTGGCTGGTTTATCTAAACTGCTTTCATATATACAGTTTGGCTGGAAATCATGAGGAGTGGACTTGGATGAAACTTCAGATTTTCCTGAATTTCTGTCCAGATCAGAAGTATTTCAAAAAACATTGTGTTTTTTGATTGATGAAGGTTTAGGACAATGCTTTGTGAGCATAGTTTAGCACCTCTGGGTCACTTATTTTCATTGCAAGTAGACTTGCTTTTGTCTTTCACTCTAATAAAATTAGTTGTAAATGTATGCCCTTGTGATGTGAATGGGAAGCAGCAAAACTGGGCTGTTTCTGGGTCTTCGAAAGAAATGAAAACAGATTTCCAGTCATCTCCCATCACCTTCCAGAGTTAGAGAAGAATAATTAGTCCACACGCATGATGAGAACCAGAGTCACTTCTACTTGTAGTGCAACATTATTTTGCTAGTTAATTTTTTTATGTAATTTCAGTGAGGTAGAAACGCTCAAAATGGGATTCAGCTAGAAAAAAAATCACAGCAAAAATTCTTATATATATACATTATATGTATAAACTCAACACAATTCTTTTCTATTTGTGTGAGGTAAGAAATAAGAGCAAAATTTGTACCTGCATAAAAATCAGCCATTTTACAACAGCCTTATTAGATAGTGGAGCTCCTCAAAATTCTGTCAGTGTCAAAGATAATAGAAAGCTGATAAAGCTGAATGATCAAAGATTTACTGGATATCTAGGAAACAAGTCCTTTTTGCCTGATTTGCAGCTTGAGTGATACTGACAGTGGGTGAGCCTGATCATTGTTAACACCATTTAGGGAAAGGGATGACAGTGGACTGTGCTCTATTTGTTCCTATGAATAGGCAGAAAAGGGAATTTGCCATCCATTCTTTTAGTTTGCAATCCCAGGTTATTATTTGAACTTGGAAAAGCGAGAGAATATGATTTTTTAAAAAATTGTCTTCTGCTAGAACTGATGAGTTCATTCAGTAGAACTAATTCTGTGTGGTGTGGTAGCTCAGAGCACTGCAAAGAATTAAAGGAAAAGCAAGTTGGATGTTGCTCCTTGAATAAAAATAGAACAAGATAATCTTTTTGACTAATCTAGGCTGTATATTGCACTCAATTGAATAGTGTACATGACCCCAAAACTTCCAGAGAGACTCACAGGAGAATTTCTGATTGCATGGAAAGTTTCTGACTTCTGTTCCATTATTTGAAGGCACGACTGACTGTAAACTAGCCACAGATCCAGGAAACGCTACCGAGGACACTACTAGTAGCTGATATTCTGAAGTTGACTTTAGGAACTTATCCTGTGGGTGCTGCGTGTGGGCATTGGAGTCATTGTGGGGGTTTTATTTAATTTGTGGTGATACACAAGATCAATGTCAGACATTTGCAGCAGCACAGAGTGTGCCCACTTGCTGCCCTTGGAGTAATGGGTGAATTTTATTCTTTGGGTGTTCTTTTTTAACCTTAAAAGTCTTACATGTAGCTGGTGTAGCAGTGCATGTTTTGGTACATCTGCTCTGTTTGGTTTGCACTATCAAAATATGACAAAGCCCAAGAGAATGTAGCCCAGTGCAGTCTCCTTTTGGCAGCCTCAGAGCTGGCAACGCAGAAAGACAAATAGAGGTTTTTCATATTTTATCTTAGTAATTACATGCTTCAGAGGCCACAGGACCATATTTAATGGCTTTAAGTACACTGTGGAAATAAGGAAGAGGAACATGGTATGGAAGAATTCCTAAATTGAAGAAGCTTTAGCCCGCCTTTTAGCCCATGTATCTTTTATCTTACATTACTGTGTACTGCAAGAAGAAATAGCTTGTCTGAACTGATGTTTTTCGGTGTCTCACAAGATTGTTCCTGCACTTCTGAGGTAGCCCTTCTGTTTACATACCAAAATTGAGTTTGTCTATTGTGGCAAAAGTAGTAAAATATGAAGCTAACCTAATAATGTGTATAATGGTAACCCACATATGTTCAGCTGCCACTGGGAATGAATGTTTCCTCCTTCTCCACTCCATCAAATATTTGAGGCAACAGATGTTTTCTCCATAATTTGTTAATAGTAAGGACTTTGGCTGCTTCATTTAAGAAAGATGTGAGATGATGTGCGCAGTCTTGTATGCACAAGAGAACTGTATTAAGTAGGTAGTTAAAGTTGTTCCAAAAGAGTGTTAATTCAATTAATAAAATAACATCTTACCGCAAAGATGCTTCAGTTTACAAGATCTGCAGTTTCTCTTAGCTGGTTTCAGATGTATTGTTTAAAGAGGAGTCATGCAGAAGGAATTTTAACTGTACAGGTTTAAGACTGAATTCAATTGTTTTCATGCACATGGCAGATTTGACACTTTTTGTTACTAGAGAGCATTTATTGTCTTATGAAAGAAACAGGTAAACCCATTTTAGCTGAGAATGGAGATAAGTAGCTGGCAGCTTATATATTAAAAACTGCAATCTGTGCCTGAGAAAAATGCATAAGAATACGATAGTGTGTCTTATGTTGGAATTGCTCTCTTTTAGCTCAGTTGAGATCTCTTTTATACAGGAAGGCAAAAGGTACTGTTAGAACGAGATGTGATTATAACCTCTGATATTGAGCTGAGTGATTTAGTAACAGCTTAAGGTTCTTTTTTTGCCCTGAAACCTGGATATAAGAATTTCTTTTGTAATGAAACTTGAAACTAGAAGATGCTTGTATGTTCTGTGCTTCATTAACCTCTGTAGCCTGTGGTGATTTTGGAAAATATCTCAAACACTTTTCCACTTTGGGTAAATTTAATTCATGCCCATTCCTGATTGTTTATTAATGAGGATATATAGTTTTCACTAAAGATCAGAATCAGGGTTGTGTAGATTCACAACCTGGGATTTTGTTTAGAGCTGCTAATAGTAAATTATTTATGCAGTGAAGATGGTCACAGTTTTATTCTGTTGTCAGTCATTTACAGAAAGTGGCACAGTTTTTTATGTGGGCTTTATTACCTTCTTGACAACTGAATTATCCTTTCAGGAAGGTCTGAAACCTTTTAAATCTATCTAAGTTAATTTCCTTGGGAGGTAAGGCTCATGTCGCTTTGCTGTTCTGTGAAAGATAAAGCAGCACAAGACTTTCATGTAGATAAGCACTTCATTTTGACAGGCCTAATGTAGTAAGGAATTACTCAGCATTTCCCTCCAAGCTTGTTTATATTTACTGGAATACTGTAAGTGACCACCAAACCTTAGTAATGCTAAAAATACAAGGTTTGCCAAATTACAGTATAACTGGAATTTGGCATCTTCCTACACTTCTCTGCCCTCCCTCACAACTGTAATTACAACTCCCCCTTCTTTTGTTGGTATTCTCCTTGCTCCTGTTCACTTCTTCTCACTTCATTAATGGGCTGCTGTATTTTTTGTTACTGAGCTACTGGCCTATGACTACATTCCTTTTTCTTTAGCCTACTCCTAACCATTGCCATGGATACAAACTTAGTTGAATTAAATACTGACAACATGTTCACAAAGAATAATGACTCAGTGATGTGCGAGGCAAAGCATATTAGAAGTCAAAGTGATTGTCCTAATAGGTTTTACTGAATACTAAGCAGGGTATCTGGAGGTTCTTGGAGGGATGCCTTTCTAGTACATCAGTGGAGTTGTGTTGCCATGTCCAAGTTTCTCTTACAAACTGCTGAGCTATGCACCTTCTTCTGACCTTGTCAAACTATGTTTTGTTCTTCGTTTGCCGTCAAATACAAGCCTAAATTACAAATACGAAGATGGCTGCTTAGCGTTTTCAAGATGCCTTCCTTCATCACTGTGATTTAGAGATACTAATTAATGTAACTAATGAGAAAGTATTTTTGGGGTGAAAAAAAATGCTGAGCGTACTTGCCCCATATTTAAACATTTTCTTGGAAAGTATTGTTAAAGCCAGTTCAGCAAAACCAATTCCATGTTTTTAACCTCTCTAGTACATTCAGTATAGTGTTTTGGCTTGGTTAGCTCAGGGTGGTGAGGGGTTACCAGCAATGCCTTTGTGGAGCTGCCATTTCTAGAAGGGCACACTGGATTTGGCTGCTGCAGTGTGTGTACAGGTGTCCATCCATCTTACCAAGAGCCAAGGCAGCTCCTGAATGAGTGGAGGAAACCCATGCAGCTTCTCACTTGGTGAATTCTCAAACACCTCACATTAATAGTGAGAAGACAATGGGATTATGGATGATTTATTGCAAATCAGTGTGGGGCACAGTGTAAACTATAACTGTGCAAACTGTTGACTCAGCCAAACCTACATGTCTTGATTCTTCTTTTCTGACCTTTGTAGATGGAGGAATCATGGAACAGTCCTTTCTGCCCTTGGAAAATTTCTTTTGTCACCCATGAAACTTGGGTGAGTTGCCAGTGTTTCCTGCCAAGGAACTGATAGCCCTGTGCTGAGAAGGACATTTCTCTTGCTGTGTCCAGATCTCCCCAGTAGGCTCATGCTCCTGAGAGGTGGCACATCAATTTCTGTCTTCCCAGGGGTTTGTGAGATTTGATCAGTATCAGAAGAGAATAACTTATGGTTAAATGACAAAAACCTGAGGCACCACACTGTCTGCCACACTGAAATCACAAGGCTAGTGAATACCCATGTTGTGATGAAACAGGTCATGGTTTTTAAGAGCAAAGGATTCTCAATGCAGTCTTGTTAATCCTTGACAATATAGTTTGTGTCAGACACTACATTCAGGAATGACCATGAAATATTAAAAGGAGTTCAACCTGTTGATATTCAGAATTACACTTGGCTATAACCCTGATAGTGTAATTGTTCTAAGTGCAGTGTCCTGGTAAGTCACCCTGGCTGAACCACATCTTGTGTGTTTGAAACTTGATAAAGCTCACTGATGACATGCACTCTTTCAAGTCTTTCTAGCATCAAACCCTTGAGAACTGTGGATAAGATAAGAAAATGCAGTGCAGAAGTTATTAGAGAATAGAACATTAACCCTTAATATCAGCTTTAGCTTTTACCAAAAATGCTCTTTCAAGACTAGTTCATTTAGTGTGGTAAGTCAGGATGTAATAAGGATGCAATCACCTTTTCCTCTTCTTCCCTCTTCTTCCATCAAATGAAACCTATCTCTAAACAAAGTTTCCCATGGTACAGGAGAATCATGGATTTTTTGTGAGAGCCTATTAGGCTGCCTGTCAAATTCTCAAGGAATCTTGCTATAAAATGTCATCAAATATAAACCTCATTTATGACTTCTTTTGTAACACACTGCGAAGTAGCTGAATTGAAGTTATCACTTCTCTTGAGAATAAATCCAAGGTTCACTCTTTTCCAAGATGAATCTCTAAGACATACTATGTTGTTTCATCTCCAAAAATTATTTGACTTACCAATACAGACAGTCACCTGGAAATGAAGTAAGACAGATGAAGAGAAAGGAGAGAAGGTAGTCAGGGAGTGGAATGTTTCAGGCTGCCAGTGTACTACAGTAATTTATTCAGAACCACTCTCAGCACTGTGTTACTGTGGTAGTCTGGATTGGTAACACAGAGCTGCCTAGCACTAAACTAGGGACTGGTTGAAGGAAATTAAGCTCATAAATTCTGAGTGTGATCTATTTATGTGCAAATATATACTCCATGTTATATAGTGATTTTGACTGCTGTGATAATTCCTTTAAGAGAAAAACTGCTTTCAAGTTTTGTGTCTTAAAAAACGGCATTTGGTCTGCTTATTTTGAGTGATGCCGAGAGCTGGGCATTGCAATGAGTCCTTATTTCCCTTGAGGCATTCAGAAGCCTGGTTAAGGATATGCAGCCATTAATCTTTCAGTCTGTATAGGACTGATCAGTTGATTGTCTGGCTATGTAAACGTTTGCATTTTGACAATGTTGAGTGCTCTTTATGGGTAACAATTCGCATATTGCCATCAACCAGAGATGTATCAGTGTTTTCATCCAAGCAGACCACCCACTGCTTTGGCTTTTATGATTTCTTTGTCAGATATTTGCATAGTAGAAGACATTATAATGAGCATCTACTTTGAAGGAAAAGAAATTCTCGATTTGTGCAGATCTCTGGAGCCCTGATATGCTCTTTATTAGATGTGGAGTTTAAAACATCTGTGTTTAAACTGATCAACTGGCATTACTCCTGGGGGAATAAAGCTATTTTCTTATTCCTGATTTTAACCTTTCATAAGCCAGTTGAACATACTGTTTGGAAATGGAACATGTGTGCCTTTCTCAACCCTTCTGTCTCAGACAGCCCAATTAAAGTGAAATGTGAGGGGCGATTGCTCCAGATGATATGCTGATCCAAAATTAAACAGCTAAAAATATTGAGTAGCTTCATTATAGCAGGGTCCCATATGCTTTTTGCAGCTAATAAGGGATGGTTTAAATAACAAAATTCATGAAATAATGAACTTGGTAAACATTTTGAAGCACCCAGTGTGAGGCTTCTCATGCCCTAGTAAGGCCGTTGTATGAGACATGCCATGGCAAATCTTTGCAGATCACCATGTAAATACCGGTAGAGACAAGTGGACTTGCAAAACCACAGCAACTGCCTTCCCCAAACAAAGAAACTGTGTGCAAATTCCTTTTTCTCTCACCATGGGAGGATTTGGAGGAGTTGCTTGAAGCTTTCATGTTCCCCCAGGACTTACGTGTCTGTAGTTTTACTGCCAGTATGTGATGTGAGTGTTGGTTCAGGACATGGTGCTTCCCTGTTTGCTCTTGCTGGCCTGTTGTTGCAGCTGCTGCTACCATTCTGCAAAGGGAACAGAATATATGGCAAGGGAAGGAGTGTTGCAATGACTGTCTTGGATTACCTCTGCAGTGAGAAGAAAAAAAAACAGTTTAAGTGTCTCTTCCACTGTCATTTATGTTGTAAAGGGAGACAAGGCTGTCTTACCATGGAACAGTGAGCCAGCACAGAAAGGTTTCCTGCAGTGTGAAGGACTAATCAGTTAAGTACAGTCCGTGTGATAAATCTATCTTCTTTTAGCACTCCAGAGGTATTTTTTCCACGGATAGCGGTCTCCCTTTAAAACTAGATTTATTTGTTTGTGGTTGCAGACTGCTTGAATAACAAAGCAAATGGAGGCTCAGGTTATGATGTGTCTGGCATTTTCCATCCTGTGATATTGACCTACTTTCCTTGGCTACTCATGTCATTATTCCACCCGCTTCCAATTCACAGATACTTGTAGCTAATGAATATAGGTCTTAAAAGAAAATGCTGATTTTTGATATTTTCCCCACAGCCCCTAGTATTCAGTTTATGGAATAATGTTGCAATCTCAGAGTTAAATTTTGTCCTGTTGGTACAGAAGGGAGTTGGAATGCGGTGTAATGTAGCTTTGAAAAGATGTACGAAACCATTATATCAATATGAGCTATTCTCGATTTCAGGCCTAACATTTCAAGTGTTTTCTGCAAATTTTGTATGTGGCATTTAGAGCAATATACCGCTAATTAGTTGTCTTCCTTTTAAAACAAAGATCTCTTCACTGACAGTCTAAACTTCATCCTTAAAATTACTGAACTCTCATTGGTGGCAGCAGCTCAGCTCAGTCGGACGTGACCTACTTGAAATTAATACTTTCAGTTAGGCACAAGCCTGCATTTAGTATCACAGTGCATCTCTCCAGATGTTTGCCAGAGTATGTTTATGAGACTGCAGCCTAGGGCAGGAGAGGCTGCAGCTGCACCTCAAGCTGGAGAGGATCTTGTAAGCAACTCATGCAAAAGTTTTCTCTATTAGCAGATCTCTTAAAATGTGCCTGGAGCAGAGTCTAACAGTAGTTTCAGGTAATGTTTTTAAAGATGCTTAACTGTGAAACAGCTGCAGTTCCTAAGGTGTTTCCTGATTACTTATTGATGCTCTGTCCTGCTGTCTATAAACAGCTCCACTGTTCTTTGAAGCACGTAAAGTAAAAGAAACACAAGGCTTTCCAATTTCAGTCTATCAGGGAGCAGTTTCGAAGGATGAATAGGCATTAAGAAGAGGCATTTACAAGGACTTAAGGAGTGTTAAGTGAACTTACCAGCTTTATTAACTGTAAAGGTGAAAGAGTAGTTTAAAATTGGTCAACTGATTCAATCAGTGGAGTTGGAGATATGGGGAATAGGCAACGAGAAGGAAAACACAACTTTCTTCCAGATGCCTTTTAATAGCTCCTCAGCAATGTGGCAGCATCCCAAGCCTTGCTTCAGCCACAAGAGCTATTTACACCAAGTTGCACTTTGCATATATTTCAGTTTTATGTGGCCTGTAGAAGAGCCAGAGAATATTGTGACTATGTGTTCCTTATGTGAGTTTTCAGGAAATTGTGCGCTGTGTCTTGAGACAGCCCACTGCTTTTTCCCTTTGTCCAGTATTTTAAAACCTATCTGCCCCAAAGGTCACTGTGAATGGGATATGAAGGAAAGATCTTAGGAATGCTCTTTATGCCTTGCCTGGGTTCGTTTCTAGCTGGTCGTGTCACTTTGCTGAGTTATACTTACTGTCTCAGGCACAAAATATCAGGGCGTTTTTGTTATTCCATAGAGAATTTCAGAGGAACTCTCTGGGGGTCAGGGGAAGGGCTACGGAGCAGACAAGAGAATAGAATTTGCTGTGAAAATTGTGATTCTTCTCAGGACAACAGAGTCATAACAAATGTTTAGGAGCAGAGATGTTGATTTGCTCTGAAGTTTCCTGTGTTTCATGCTGATTGGAACACTCAATAACTCTAAGTCTCCTAAACCGTGTGAAGTAGTAAAAAATAATCTTTCCAGCCCATTGTGCAGGTAACTTAACTGTACCACCTCTCCCATATGAAGACATCTTTTGTCTTAGAAGCTAATAATCTGCAGTGCTAAAGCTTTCCAATCATGACTTTGTATATGGTAATAACTGTTTATTACAACTGATGTGGAGAGGGAGATCAGAGAATGCTGTGACACAGTAAGCCAGCCAGCAGGTGAGGAATTCGTGCCTGCATCGTTCAAAGTACTTTCAGATTGATTTTTTTCTCTGGGGAAAATTTGAATATGTCTTGTGCTTGAACAAGAGCCTCTTTAACATGAGTTTGCATTTTCTTTTTTGGTTTCCCTGGCTACTGATTAAAATACATGTTTTGAAAAGGTTTCCAGATAAAAGGTACTGTTCTATTGTTTGCTCTTACAATTAATCATAATTCATAATTTATGCATTATCATAATTACTCTACCTGAAAAGAGTGTGGCAAACGACAATTCATACACTTTGCTCATCAAAAGTAGCATAACCCAGTGGATAAAAAGAACTTAAACCCTGTATTGGATCATAAATATCACCAATGATAACAAGCATAGAAAGTTATAAGTGAAATTTTTTTGGTAGAATATACATTCTTTCTGCCTCCCGGCTATTACATACTGTGGGTGGCTTTTTTGGTCACACAGCCAAACTTAACACTGTTATGTGGTACAGATCACAAATTCTGACAAACTGCGTTCAGGAGAGGAGCTGGGATCGTGTAAAGTGCTTTAACATCTATATCTTGAATTCCCACTGCTGATACAAAGCACTGTAATTAGGGAAAAGCTGAAAATCAGGTGCCAACTTTGTTCCTGTGTGTTGCAGTCAGATGAGTAGTTACACCAGTGTTGAATTTAGATAAGGCATTTTATTGTCATAAGTAGCTGCTTGGATGTCAGAATTGGATCAGAAGTGTTGCCTTCTCTTGATAGATAGCATTCTGCTACTGTTTTCAGAAGTTTATGTCAAGTCTGGGCTTGTCCTATGCTTGCATTCCAAGTATGGCACTCTTGCCTGGGAAGGAAGGGCAGTTGCTTTTCTTGCACCATTGTGCTCATTTCCATGCATGTGATCCCTGTCTGCCCATTGTAAAAATAACGTATAAAAGACAACATTTAATTTCTCTGTTCTCAAAAACCCTACAACTTTGTAAGACTCACAGTTTTGTTGAAGAGATCTTTTCCCTCAGACTTTTCAACTATCTGGGTAATTTACGAGTGAGACAAACTTACTGGGGATTTTGTCTGCTACTGCTGTAACCATACCTCAGGGAAAAAGAGCACCTCTTACTTACTCTGCATATTCTTTCATGTGTCTTATAATGGAATCTGTGGAATGGTTCTTACAGCTCACGTGTTATTAGCTTTGGCCTGCTGTGCAGTGAAAGTCAAAAGCTGTAACCTTGATGTAGGGGAGCTATTACTCTGCATCTTGCACTCTGGCCTCTTATCAGTTGATTCAATCTGTAACCTGTTATTTTTGATGGATGGATTTGTAGAGGGTGAAGGCTGACCTTGGAGTAAGTGCACCAGGACCAAAATTGTCACGATGTAAGGTTTGTGCCTACAATTATCAGATTTGTGTAACTTTATATGGTGCTCTCTCTGTTCTTCATTGAGGATCAACCAGCTTGTGCCAATGCTACAGATGATAGTGGAATTCTCTGGAAAACTGATATAATAAATGACCTCTCTGGCCTAAAAGGCTTCAAGGTTTTTTATCAGCTAAGACTACTGCAGAAGCAGTTTTATACGAAAGTGATGATCTCCATAACTTTCGCCTTCCAAAGAACAGGAAGAGAGGAGAGAAAACTGAAGAACAGTTGACAAAACCAAAAGAGAAATACAAGTAGGTTGCAAAACAGCATCTCTGTTGCCCAGTGATGAACACATAATGGAAAGGGTATGTTTCTTGCTGCACAATTAATTATGCTGCCTTCTTGACAGCAGTGAATTCCATTACCTACTGTGTCAAGAAATGCCCCATTCGAGAAAATAATTAAATAAAATACATTAACAGTGGAGATTTAGTGTCTGGACTGTATCTCATAATATTTTTGACAGTACTCAATGATCAATTCAGCAAGTCATGTCTCAAGGGGCTTTTCTTTTGTTAATAAACTTAGGTTGCATTCCAGCTGCTAGGGAACTGAGGGATACTTTATACAGATAACAAATGGCTTTTTCGTTTTTAATATGTATGCCTTGTGTGTATCTTTGCTTCAAACTCAATTATTTGTCACATGATAAGTAGTTCATTACCAACAAGGGATGGAACTGGTTTGGTGTATTTTGTGGTTCATGCCTGAATTACCTTCTGTCTGATAAGAATGGGGGTGAAAAGGCAAAACCATTTTTTTACTTTTCTCTTTAAGTATGTATAAGAATACTTTGCTGCAGTATTCATCCAAGAAACAGC
This sequence comes from Serilophus lunatus, assembly GCA_013399895.1. Taxonomy (NCBI): domain Eukaryota; kingdom Metazoa; phylum Chordata; class Aves; order Passeriformes; family Eurylaimidae; genus Serilophus; species Serilophus lunatus. The sequence goes on from VXBA01000527.1 coordinate 1,581,763, forward strand.
AGAACTTTGAGTGGATGCATGAGAAAATATTGCAATAAGGGCATTTCTGTTAAGCTGCATGGGCTGATACTTTACTGCTGCTTCTTTAATTTTTAAAATATTTGCAGTAGCTCTTGTTTTTTTAGTTTAGGAAAGGTAAAAAGGAAGATTAAGAGTTGCTTGGAAATTGTTAATGATATTTTTTCCTCTTGCAGCTGGTAAGACACTGTAATAGAGAAAGAATTACTCTTGCTTGTTCTCATATAAACCCTAATACAGAAGGACAGGGGGAAATACCTCTGAGTTAAGGGATCACAAACTCAATTATGGTGGTTAGGTGGAAGTGGCATTCTGTTAAAACAGGAAAGAAAAAATCATAACTTAATAGTAAAATAGGAAAATGCTGGTAAATGTTTGTTAAGTCTCCCAAGAGGAAGCAATGGAGTAGTTCAAGTTTCCTGTCTAGTCCTTATTCAATACCTAAGGGTAAAAGCTTGTGTATTCCTTAGTGTTGTTTGATGTGTAAGGCAGGTACATGAACAACTAAGTGAAAGGCCTGCTAAAATCTCTTTTGTCTCCAAAAAAGCAGGATAGCAAGGTGCAAGTTTGCTGTCCTGAGATAGTGAGGAAACATTCAGTAGACATTCTCTCTGCACCTCTAGTCAATTAATAGCTTAAATTGCAGTGTGTTCCTCATATTTTATGTTTCATAAAATCAATTTAACAGCTAACTGCCAATGTTCTTGCCATGTGAGACTGTAGATCTTCTTCTAAAGCACAGAAGATGCTGTAGAATGGAAGGAACAACTAGGCAGGTGAGTGAGGAGGTTCTCTGGGACTCCTCACTGCCCTGATTTATATGTGTTTCTGTGTTACAGCACAAATGAAACTGATGAGGGACAAGTTCTTTCTTGCATCTCATTTTACTTTTCCTATTCTTATACTGAATTTTTCAGATTCTGCAACATTTTAAGCATCAGAAATACTGTGTATTCCAGTTATGCTGTGAGCAGGAATTAATCCCCCAAAACAACTGCTAATTGATTTGTGGGCTGGAAGTTGTTCAATCCCTTCTTAAGACATGTTTACAGAAAGTTGAAAAACTCCTTTAGAATCAAAGGAAGCATCAGATTAATTATCAATGTATTGAGTGCTAGTCAGGTAGAACAAACAGAAATCTAAAATTTATTACTTGAATAGGAAGAAATAGTCTTCTGAAGTCAACACAATTTCAAGAGCTTTCTTGGAAAGCTTTTGTAATTGAAAATTATTGGCTTGCAAAACTTTGGCAGAAGCACATACTTTTTTTTTCAGTGTAGCTAGGATTTCTGGTCACAACACCACTGCATGTGACTTATAGCAGTAGGAAACCTGGTGTACTAAGAACAGAGTCTTTTTTTGTATAGTGTACATCTTGACCAAAGGAAACATACTTGAGTAAGAAGGCAAAGAGAGGGAACAATTTTCTTCCTCCTTTTAACCTGGATTTTACTTTATGTTATGTATGGTTTTAAAGTAACTGCCTTTCAGACCATATCAGCTGAAGGATTTAAAGGTGAAAGGGGGAGATCTCTTTTATACATTAGTATGTGTATCACTTTCTTTAAATATTAAGATACCATGCAGTACTTTGTCTACTTTCTGTGCTCTATTCATTCCACTGATACCATAGAACTTCAGTAAGAAAAGAGAAATAATGAAGGGTTTAAAGTTTTGTATGAAGAAGTGTATGGAAAAGCATTTCATTTATTAGAAGATTTCAGTTCAGAAATCTATCTGTATAAAGCTGAGGTGTTTAAACTAAGTCATTACTTTTATTCTTTCTAGAAATTAAATCCTTCATCTTCCACAAAGACTCTGTTTTATATTAGTGAGTTCTGAAAAGGATCTTTCACAAATCTAAAAACACCCCTGGGCTTGCAAACTGGAAAAGCATTTAAATCTGTGAGGCAGCTTTTGGTTTGATGAGTCTGTCTTTTGACACAGAGTGGCTAAGAGTAGAGCATTTAAAAATGGTAATAGGATGAGATCCTGGGGAAGTATTTTGGGAGCCCTTACAAGTACTCTGTTTTTATTTCTTCCTTGGCCTATTTACAGCTTGCTTGATGCACCTTGCACAGATTCCCTTTGCCTGCTTTTCTAACCTGACAAAGCTGATAGAGGGTCGATTACCATCTAAATTAACTCTCTTAAAATTCAATGCATGTGTACCCCACTGGAGTTGTAGCTTCGGTCCCATTGGAATCTGGGGATAAATCACAGTTCAGTAATTGTCATGCTACAATCCAGGAATGATAGAGCAGGATAAAACTGCTGGATTGTAGTAGCAATTTCCACCCTGTCAGAAAGTCTGGGAGAAGGGAAATTGCTAATATTTGGTGCAATGGGAGAAGGTGGCAGTAGAAAAGTCTGTGGGGATGAGACTATTTTTTTAGCTCAACGTGCTAAAGTCAATCCATTTCTCACTTGTATACGTGTGTTTTATTGATAAGGTTGTGTTGACCACATACACGCATTATTCCCAGTCCATCAAAAATCTAATCATTTAGTAAATTTTTGTGAAAGCAAACATAGTAAAATCACTAAATTTGAATGAAAGATTTCACAGTAAGATTGACCTGATCATTTTATAGCTTGCTGCAAAGTTGAACTAGTCTACAAAAAAATGTTTGAATCCAAAAATTGAATCGGGATCCAGATCTGACTTTCTTACCTTTGCCTATTCTGCTGGCTGAAACAAATTTCCTTTGAAAGAGAATGTGAAAGAAAAATGCCAGGGAAATGAACTAGCAAAGAACTCAGAATTCACAGTTTTATTTTAGAATTTTGGCTCGTTGTGATGCTCTTTTTATCTTCTTGAGTTACCCACAAAATAGTTTGATCTTTTGTACTTGAAACCTTGGCTTGTGTTTTGGGTTGCCTGGGCTAATTCCACAGATTTTTATTAAAAGCTTTCTAAAGAAAAAAACAACGTTGAAATTGCTAACAATTTTCATGTAGAAGAGCCTGACATGCAGCAATATTTTCCATCTCGCTCACATCGCCTGCCTTATAATTTTGTCTTATGTTTTTTACATGTCAGGTGTGGGTTTTTTTCTATTAAAAACTGTTGCCTGGAAACTTGGAGCCTAATATAATTCCCCCCCCCCCCCCAGCTTTAGTTTAACAGTAAGCTGGAGCTTGGAATAGCATGTAATATGGGTTCATTATAAAATCCTAGAAATATCTTGTTTTCTGTCCCTGCTTTGCTGAAGAAATTTTTTATCATTGTGTGGTATATCACACCATAAGTATACTTTGTAATTCTGGATTTTGAGAAAGGTTTCTCTTTCTCAATTAATGAATAATAACAGTTCAGCTATCCAAGAAGAAAACCAACTTACACTCTGCTTTTTCAATGTATATTATTGTGTAAGTAAAATTTTATCAGGTAGTAATTTAGTTACTAATTTGCAAAAGCCATTAAAAGCTCTTTGGAAACTTGTGGAATTTCGCTGCTATAAAACAAAAAGCTCCTGAAAGCCCTGCTTTGTGATTTCCATTAGATAACAACTTCACTTCTTTTAGTACATAGTCGATGTGGTTAATGACTAGTGTTTTAGAGCATGAATGAATTTGACTGATCACTGCAAGAATAAGCAGCTTACCTAAATTAATGTTTCAATCAGCTTTTGTTGCAGATATGTGTGTTCTACATTGCCCTTCACGCTTGCTTCTCTTTTTTAATTGTTCTCACAATGCCTTACGTGATGAGGTAGATTTTGTAAATAACATTTAAGTTTTAAATTATCATCTGCAGTTGAATATAGGTGGGAATGTTAAGTGCAAGGGTAAAAGTGAACAGAGTGAAGTGGTGCATTTGAATAAATAGACAGCATTAACCAAATATTTAACTAATCTTTTTTCTGTGACAGAAGAGAGTACCAGTGTTTCTTGTCTCTGAATGGTTTGTGATCCCTTGTGCTGTATTTCGACGACTGGGGTGCTTAAAGCCTGTTGAAATGGCACAGGAGATGACGTTGCCAGGACTGTGATTTAGAAATGCTTCATCCTCGGATAAGAGTAACTGTCGCTTTGCTTTCAAGCAGAAGTTCTCTTTAGTGTATAAATATACTTCCCCAAATCTTTTTTTAAAGACACAGATCCTTTCCCAAAAATACTTCAACTGAAATAATTTTTCTGAGAAACATTGAACAATTGGAAGGACTGTATCTGAGTGATAAAACAGATTTGAAACCAAACATTAAGATTGGTTTGGGGTTTTTGTGGTCTGTGCTTTCCACCAACACATGGACTTTTGAGTATATCTTCTTGTTTCCAGTGCAGATATGGAGATTTTCTCCAAGCTGAAACCTGTAAGGATTAAAATTTTGAGGAATGATTCAGAGATGCTACTAAGATAATATGATTGATATAGTTAATAGTCATCCAAGACAACAATATCTCCTAATATCTCCAGCCTTATCTTCTGTTTTTTTTCAGTGACACTGATATTTTTTGTCGATTCTATACATTTCATAATAGGAATCTGGAGGTTTTTAGTGTTGTTTGGTTGGTTTTTTTCCCCCCTCCCTCTAGCCTCTTTTTCCAGAATTTTACACAGCATCAATATTTTGGAGTCTTTTACAAAAAACCTGCAAGGTTGAAAAAGGCAATAGTATTAGATGGGACACTTATTCTGAGTTTTGCAAAAATTGTTGAGTTTGGCAGTTTCTCATATCATAGGGAACACTGAACTCATTTGTGGCTCAGCTTTCACGTTGACCGCTTTATTTAGTTTTTTCAGCCTGTTGAAATTTGAACCGTTATCTCTATTTAGTGCTGCAATTGCTGTTAAAATTTAATCAGATCTCCTAATCTTGGGATCTTCTGTTTGTCATCCTGCAGATGTCTCATCTTCAGAAGTCTGGTAAAAGTTAAGCGCACTAAAAATCTGTGATTGCCACTATCAATATCATAAATCAAATTATTTATGAAGGCTTGAAATATTTTATCTTACATTGTATTAATTGTAGCTTAGGAATCTCTCTGTGGTGGTTGTGTTCTTTGTATCTTCTGGCTCTTCTGGCTTTTAAAGATCTGAATGAATATATGATACAGCGGCAAAAGGCAATAATAATGTAAAAAAGCAAAATTACATAATTGATAATGAAAGCCGTTATTAACTACAATGCAGTCGTTAAAAATTTGTTATCTGGTCTTAGTGATCTTCACTTTTCCATGCAGAAGTGAGGTACACAGATCAGTGCCTTACTCAGGTAAGGTATTTACTATGATTTGGTTGCACTCTACTGATACTGTTTGTTTGTACAGCTTTAAATCTTATTCCAGTCTCCCAAAAACACTGTTGTTCAAATGAGACCATAGGCTTCAAGGTAAAACTGCAGCACTGAACTTACTTGAGGTTAGTAGGGGCTTAGCCAGATTATTCAATAATCTGCACCATTTTTCAGGACCAAATTAATAGGGAAAAGCAAGCAAACCATGTGGTAGGACTTACAGAGACATGAAGGTTTGTCCCCTCTTCCTAGAAGTTAAATCACTGCTGGCTTACCTTGATAATAGAAGATTATAATTTTAATTAGTTTTTCACCTGCTTGAAGTAATTCAGTGTTCTTATGGTCTGTGTGGCACTGACAAAGGGGACCTTGCTTGTTTGTAGTTAAGTGTTTCTTACAGAATTGAAAACTTTGAACTTCTGTGAGGCATGACCAGGACTAAATTAAAAAAGTTACCCTATAAATCTAGAACAATTTTCACTCTGGGTAATACACTACGTGAAACAGATTGCCACTGGGTTTTAGTTTGCAACTTTAGAGAAGTATTTGACATTTACTCAGATATAAGATGGTGTATAAATTAATTAGAAAAAACTAATTCCCATCAGCTTTGGAAAGAGTACTTGTACACTCCTTTGACTCTTATTTAAAAGTGAATGTTCATATTAGCTGATTTTTCAGTGTGAATTAGATGTAGCCTTTAACATGTGTTTAATTCTTTGTAAACCAAAAGTTGGTTGCAATGAGTACTATCTGTAGTATGGTGGTTTTGCTGACTTTCTGCAGTATTCTGTTGTGGATATATGGGGCTGCAGGAAGGTTAAACAGTTTGCTACAGCACTGGACAGGAACTGCAAAATAAGTCCTCACTTAAAGTCTCTCTTCCTTGTCAGCTCCCAAATTTAATAATGATGGAATTTGGGAAAGCACTGTGAGCTTCTATCTGCTATGTATGTGCAAGTGATAAAGTGCATATGCAATAATAAGACACTCTTCAAAATCTGATCTTTTGGTCTGTTAACATGCTGAACATGCCTTTTTTTACAGCAGTGATTTATAGTCCAGCATAACCATGCAGAATCACTTCATTATATTTGAATAATGAAAAGAGCGCCATCAAGATGGCATGTCTCAGGGGAGCTTTCTGAGGCAATACTTTAAACAAATGACTTTTTAGATAAATTTATTATGAAATGTGATGAAAGTCATTTTTCTTGGCAGTCGCGTCTTGCGAAATCAATGAGGTTTGTTGTGCTGTAGTGTTCAGTTTTTTAAAATTTCTTACATAAGTAGAGTCTAAGTCCATAGAAACAATGATTGGTATTTTTCTGGCACCATAGGAAAGAGATATGATGTTGTGATGGGCAGCTCTAGTCCTGTTTGATCATATCTGTTAAATATTTGTGGGCCAAACTTGCAATCTAGTCCCACAATTGGTGGTATATTTAGCAGTTGCTTTAAAAAATATTTGCAGGTGTTCATGTGCACACATCCAGGTCTGTTATGTGAAAATGTGATTTTATGCACTCAAAAAAAACCCCAGTAGAATTTGCCTAAGACCTGTTCTGTCAAAGGGAGTATTCAGCCTCTGTACTGATAGTTAATTAAATTATGTTATGTAAAGTTTACGAAACCACTCAGAAATCACCAAGCTTGTATAATATTATAAATAATACATCTATTTCTCTGGCTTCTTTAGCATCCTTAAACCTCGTTTCAATATCTACCAATCGATTACTAGTAATAGATAAACTGTTTCTGTTTGGTTTTTGTTTTTTTTAAATCTCTACATTTGTTTTGTAATGCAAGTTGTTCTGAAAGCAAATTTTTATGTTTGGGACAAGTATGTATTGAATGAAGATGTCTCAAGCTGTTTGTTGGAAATCCCATTTTCAAGCTGTGTTTTGACTTTTAGCTTTCATAATGTTATTTGAAAATATTTGTTTCTTGAGATGACCCCTCCTTGACTCTTTTTTAATGGAATATCAATGCAATACTACAATATGCTTTAAAAGAGGCCTTTTTTTTTAAGAGATGGAATTATGTCTATGCAACATATGGACAATTCACTGCCTGGATTTTTTTTTTAACTGCAAAGTACAGGTAGGTGTCCATATAAAACTTAAGAAAGTTTTTGTGCTCAAATCCAAATATAGTTGAAATGTATTAACATGAAAGTAAAAACAAAAGGACCTTGATTGCAACTCAGTAGACCTGGATAATTTACTTGAAATAACAATTGAGTCTCCTTTAATCACTACTTTTCTGTACCTTGGAAATAAGAGATGTTTGCCATTTCTTGTGAAAAATGTCAAGATCTATAAATGGCAAGTGCCGTGTAATTGTTATGTATTACTAATACGATGGATAACATTATTCAGGGATATAAAAAAGGGAGGTACAAAAGATGTTGGGGAATGAACTTATTTCTGGAGCTGTAGCTGACTTCTCTCACCAACGATAATGTGCACCTCAGAATTTGGTACTTGTTCAGCCAGTGCCCAGCTGAGAGCAGCTGGGTGGCAGAGCTGTTCCTGGAGCTGCCAGTGAGCTCCTGCAGGTCGGAGAGAGGAGACATCTGTGTCTGCTCTGTTAAATGCTCCTTGATCCTCCTCATCCAGACAGATTGCACCAGGTCCCTGAATCAGGCCTGCAAACAAATAGTCCATGACCAGAGTGAAAGAGTCAGTCATCTACTCTTCTGGCAAGATTGTTTGCAAATTGAGCAATTGCAGTTTAAAGAATTTCAAAACTGATTCTACCTTGCTGAGAGGTTTCTTCCTCTTTAAGAAAAAAATTTTATATAAAATTTAAACTCAGTAACAACTTCTATTGGGAGGTTCAGTAGCAAATTGAAACAAGGTCTGAGTCTAAGATGAATCTATCACTGAATCTAAGATGAATATAATGTTGGTGCCTGCATTTGAATATTCTCTATCTTGTTGCATTAACTTAAAAGGCATTCAGTCATGAGGAATAATAAGTAACTATAGTCAGGGGTTTTTTTGAATTCCAGGTTTTCCTACAGTAAATACAAAACTAGCCATGCTTAATTCCTCCTAATGGGTTAATTGATTCAGCAGTTGCTGAGTACATGACCTGACTTCTGGTTCACTGAGCCACTAAATGTGGTATCGAGATGATGCTTTTATTTCTGTTTCATTTGGTTACTGCATTTTGATCTGAGCTGTGAAAGATGTGAACTGGCAGCTTTAGGGAGGAGACCTGCCCTTCACCTTGGGCAGGTACAGCACCAGACTGTACAGCTGTGCAAACACAGTGTGGCCTGGGTACGTGTGTGAGCTGTGCAAGATGAATCTGCCCTTCGCTTTCGTGTTGGATTTTCTATTGAACTAATTCATCATTTGATTTTTGACATCTTGGTAATTACTGCTAGCAAAAACTAGTCATTTTAATGGTAGCAATATACTGCAAGCACATTTAACTTTGATGGAAACTTCCAATGACTTTGCCTCAACCGCTTGCCTGTTCTTTGTGGGCACTTTCACTATCAGCTGAGGACTTTTAAGGAAGCCTTTGGTGGCACTGTTGGCTCTCAGCAACTTTATTGGCTCCAGCAGGCCAGGGTGTGATTTCGAGGAGTTATTAATTCCTCCTGTATCTGACCTCCGTCAGGCCAAACACACACGAAGGGATGTGCACTGTCTGATTTCCGTTGGATCTGATTTCCTCTAAATTCTGGAGACCCTTCAAAAGCTGCTGTAATGACCTGAATGCCTGAAAATGGAGGCGTTTTCTCCCCAGTCAAACCACAGTGTTTAGCAGCAGCTTTTCTCCCTTCTCTAAAACTCACTGGCCAAGCCTCTCTCTCACTGTTTGCTGCCTGCAGAGGGCAACTGAGAGGGTGAGACAGCCTGAGTGGAGATGCTCTGGTCTGATGTACGCTTTTATTACCCCTCTGAAAAAACTCTCGTCAGGAAAAGCAGCTGTCAGTTCCGATGAGCTCTTTGTTAGGCACAAGGCAGAACTTGAGGGAGCACTTTCTTTAGTGCTGCCTGCACCACTCACATGCTTTTGTTTTGCAATTTTGGTGATAATTTGGAGCTTTTCAGTGCTTTAGTAGCCAGCAATGAAAAATCTATTCTCCATAATTTTTTTTTTTCTGGACTAGCAATGTGCTTCTGAAGAGATCAGAGCTGCTGTCCATTCACATAAGGCATGTGTACAGAAGACTTGGTTAAAAAAAAATCAACTTCTGAGTTAATGCAAGTTTTTCTATGGATTTGGAGAGAGGGATCAGTTTAAAGAGCACCTGAAAGACTGTTCATGCTGATGAGTGCTCCCCAAAATATCAAGAACACACTTCATGGACAAATAATAGGTATAACTTGAATTCTCCTTTTCTTTCTTCTTACGGATCTGTTTGTGAACATTTAGATTGTGACAATACCAGTAGGCAAACGGCTTGAAATAAAGTCATGGATTTCTGAAACCATTCACACACAGTTGTCAATACTTGATATGAGCTATTTGGTTTACAAGGACTTTGACTGTGCTCTGTTACTCAGGTTGGATAAGGAATTGTTTAAGTTTCTGTTGTGGATGTTCCTATATCCTTGGGGATGTCTGGAGTCGCCCTAATAGTTGAATTTCACATTTTTCTCAGCAGTGACTATGTTAGCAGGGCTGTTCAATTTGCAACATGTGCCTGAGCCTTCTTTGAAGGATGTTTTCCAAGCATTTGCTCAGCTCCCTCCCTTTCCTGAGCATCCCTGCTACTGCAGCCCCAGGTGTGACTGACCAAGGGACTGCACACATTATATATATATGTGGTAACTCAGTTTAATGAGAACTTCCAGTTTTCAGTCAGTTCATGATCAGACATCAAGTGTTTCCATTGCACCAAGAGAATAAAGCCAGAGGAATTCTCATGGTAGTTACTGAAATTAGTTCAGAGAGACTGATGCCTGTGAGAATTAATTTTTAAGGCATCCAAGATCAATCAGCAACAGATTGTTAACAATGACTTTTGGAATGTTTAAGGCCATATAAATTCTAGGTATTTGTGACTAGCTGGGGTCATAATTTCAGTAATATTTGATATAAGGAGTATGCTCACTGCAGGTTGGATGGAAATGCAGGATGGAATGTGGAGGGAGAAATCTTGTCCCTTTTTGTTTCACTTAAATAGTAAAACACTTTGTTCATCTTTCTATGGCCTGTAGCATAAGTTAAAGAGCAAATTTTGTGTATTTTTTTTTATCTCAGTGCCCACTTTTAACACTTAGAAGTTTTTTCAATGTTTTTTGGACAGGAGATCTACATTTTTTTCCCCAGTGTTTATTCACTTATGAATTGAAAGGAGCTGAGGGTTTTGTTATTGGCAAAAATGTATTTCCTCTGTTGTAAATATTTCAAGTTGGATATATTTTTTTTTAATTAGTTGTTTGAACTGTGATTTTGGAAAAAGTTGCTAAATAGTTCATTAGAATAAGGCAGTTGGCTTGCTCTGTGTTCCTCCAATTGGTTAATACTGCTCATTACATTGCTGCATTAGTAAGTCCTTCTGATAGTACTTGTCATTTTGTAAAAGATTAGTCTAAAGACATGACTGCAAAACCAGATCCAACAATATATGCAGTTCAGATTTCTGCAGAATGTTTCTTATGCATTCAGGATGTATTTCAGCTACAATATGCCCAATGGGAGAGGCTGAGGGCAGATTAACCTTAGTGGTTTAGATTTGAGGTGTAAGGCAGGGATTACAGCTACATGAGTTTGCTGCTCAGGTAGCTGATGGAAAGAGGTTGATGTTCTGAAGCCACAGGATTATGTCTCTGGTTAATGTTTGATCCCATAGTAAAATGCCTACCCAGACTCCACTATTCTTGACTTAGAAATATCAATATTATTTTGGTTCTGTTAAAGAACATTAAAAAAAGGTAGTGGAAAGAGCTCTGCCTATTGGGGCTTTCAGCTGAGCCACTGTTTAGCACTTGTTCACATAAGTGTCTGTAGCAGAGGATGGAGGGAGCATTGTGAAGCTCTTCCTGGCTCTGCTTTGCTTTGTGGCTTCAGCTTTCATTTGTGGAGAAAAGATAGATGAAAGAAAGAGATAGAAAAAAGAATATTGAATATAGAGCTGAATTGTACTAAACAAAGTAATGGAAGCTGCAAGTCTTTTGATTTCAGCAGCAGGCTGATAGATGATCTGACAAGAGCACAAGGATGCCTCAGTATGGCTTTCCTTGCTTGTTCTTTCCCTATGAGGACTTTGGAGATCTCTGTGAATAATTTGAAGGTGTCTAGCTGGAGATGTCTTGAAACAGCTCTTGGTTACCAGTGTTTGAGAGCTTTCAGAAACACCTTCCCTGTGGTGGGATGAGGTAGTGTGTCAAGGGGAGGACACACTTTGCTTAACTTTGAGCAAAATGACAGAGGAAGTGTACCACAGCCCACCACCAGGTTATGTGGAGCTCCTGAACAATAATAGCCTGCCAAGGAAGGATCTAGTTTGATTTTAACCATCTTGACAACTAATAACTAGCTGTAGCCATAATTGTGAATTTTCAATTACGTACTTAGCTGTCAGAGATGTTTTTATTTTCTTATTTCTAAAGATTAAGCAAAAAACCTGAAGAACCTGAACCCTCACACCTGTAAAGATCATTGAGGGTTATGATAGCTAAGTATCTCAAACACTTGGATTTTATGTAGGAGGTTCTGTCAAAATCTGATTTCTTAAAAAGAAGAGTCCCTAGTCAGTGTTTAATCTGGTGTTTTTATTACTATGACATATGGCAAGAAGGTTACATGAGAGTGTTTGGAAAATGTAATCCCTCTTTTAATATCCAGTAAATAAAATGTGCTCTAAATTATAAGAGGGCTAAATTCAGTTTTAACCACTGGCAAACAGCGATCTGCAACACTCTGTGAATGAGTCCTAGACTCATTAGTGATTCACTAAGTCATGGAGATGCACTGCGTGTTGCTTGGAGTATGATCAGGATCTTCTGAATAGAATTTGAGTTTTAACCAGACCCATGTCCTGCAGGGAAATACTGATTTATATATATATATATATATATATGTATTTCTTTATTTTTAGGAAACAACACTAGATTCCTTAGCTTTCATTTCACAAAGTTTCAAAGTGAGGTTTCAGGGATATATTAATTGAACAAAAGCTGTAATTCATGGAATCCTAATGTCATACAAACTATGTCAGGCACAGGCTGAGATAATTTGCTGTATAACATTTTCCCATTGCATGGGTGTAACTTTAAATTCTTGGTCTAGCTGCAACTCTATAAGATTGTTTGTTGCTATGAATTACTAAATGTATAAGGATTATTAAGCTTGTACAGCATCTGTATGTGGGAGTGAAAATGAGCTATTAAAAAGATTGAAAATATGAATGTCTGAAATTAGAATTAGTCACACTCTTTTTGGTTAGATTTGCAAGTCTCCCACACAGAGAACTGTTAAATACTCACTTTTCATTCTTCAGTCATCTTTTAAATTATGTCTGTTTCGATGTAATTTTTCTAAGCCTTCATTATTCATTAATCATTTTGTTAAGGATTAATATATTTTGGGTATTAGAGTGTTTGAATTGATTTAATGCTTATTTCTTTTACAGCTGTCGGTTCAGGTGACTGGCAACTTTGCAGACTTGTTGGTTTTGACTTCTCAGCTCAGCAGTTTCAGTGTTCTGAAGGTGATGTGTACTCAGCAATTTGAAGACGAGTTTCACTTTCAGTGTCCTCACTTGGATGGCCAGAAATCCCGGTAACTTTATAAATTCAGGCTCGAATGTCTTAGGGTAGTATTTGCCTTATTTAAATTTAAAGGCATTAACACTAAGCAAGCATCTCAGAAGCTTATTCTAGGAAACTCAGAGAAATCTGGTGTGTGAAATAATGCATGTTCTGCTTTTTGCCTATTTTTTTCCTTTACACCTTGTAAGACTGAGTGAAAAAAGCTGAAACCCCCAGTACTCCCCACTCTGCAGCAGATCTGATAGAATGGAATTGTGAAGGGGGTGCCATGGCAACTGCAGTCACTGAGAGTTGGTGTCAAGCTTTGGAGTCTGTTCCCTCTCTTGCTGAATCCTGTAGCATCCCTGCAGCAGCTCCACTGTCTGTGCTATCCAGTTAGTAATACAGTGCTTGTCTTAAACCACCTGGCACAAGTAGAGGAGCCTGTGCTTTGTGACCTTCCAGCTGGGAAAATATCAGAAAGGTCTTTTCCATGGGAAGGTCTGTGATTTGAATCTGTAAGCTAAGTAGAAGTGGAGGAAGATGAGAAAAGACAGTATGTTTTCCCAAAAATGGTAAACAGAGCAATCTTGCTGGCTGGGAAGGCTAATCAGTGCAATAGATCATGTTAGCAATAACTTTCACAAAAACTGTTGGGTTTCTCTTTATACCTCTACAAGAAATTTGTAAGTACCAGAGTAGGAAGCGAAGTCTCATTACCAGGGTTTCATTTTGCTGGCTTTAATGCAATTCATTTATGTGTATATTGACATACCACCATAAATTAAAATGCAAGTCCTTGTCCCAGTGTCCAAGGGGCATTGCAAGGGCAATAGTGGTTACCTTGCTCATTTAAGATTCAGCCGCTACTAGTCTGGCTTAATGTTAAGGCAAGATAGTGCTGCTTCCAGAAGGAAATAATCACTCTCAGAACAGGGTTTGAAATGCTTTATGAATTAGATGAACAAACCTGGGCCCATCAGAAGTGTTTTAGACTATTGGAAAACTTGTAAAGTTGGTAACCATCACAACTTGGGTAGGAATAGCTGAAGTGGGAGCTCAGCTCAGAACAGCCCTCTGTCATTCCATTCTGGAGTTAGGAAGACAAAGAAGCACAATAAGGAGAAACAGATAAATTGGAAGTAAAGATTAAATCAATAGCAGTGGAAAAACTTTAACAATGTGATTATCTAGATAAAAAGCAGGTCTCAAAAGACCCAAGGCTTGACACATGAAAAATTAATGGGAGAAAGCAGTAGCAAATAGTTTTCTAGGAGAGATGTTGTATTGGCAGGAGGATGGATAAAGTATTTACAAAGCATTTAATTAGGTTATGTCCAACAGCATTATAAAGTAGGTGAATATGTGGATTGATTCATCTGGCTTGGGATCATCTGGATTTTGTAAATAAAGAACAAATTCAGATGAAACAAAACAGCGTGAACTAGGTAGGAAGATTTCTTTTTCTGAATCAGAATATTGATACTAAATCTCATTATTAATGCTTATTTTCTCCACAGATGTTATATACTTTCCAGGCAAAATAAAAAAAAAAAAAGGCTTAAATTTGCTGAACAAAACCTTGTCAAAAAACCTATTTAATCTTGGAGAAATACAAAGCTGTATCTAACAGCTACTTTATTTTCTTTTGTTTAGTTTTTGCTCAAGTTAACATAAACCAGAGTTGCTTATCTGGTTATATCTATTTTTTCCTATGTTGTACTATACATCTCTGCTTTACAGGTTTAATTGAACTTTCAGTGTTTTACAGCCTTTTATCAGTTCTTTAATCTTCAGAAAATGATGAAAACTTGGTGATAGTGATTTCACATTGAACTTGCAGACCCTAATAATAAATATTGTGCTACATCCAACTACCAGTTAGATCATACCACTAGCCAGCTGGTTTCTGTGCAGTGGAACTGTATGAATAAAGCTCACTGAATTTAAAGATGCAAGGAGCTAGCAAGCGTTTGCAACCATTGCAACCTGGAGTTTTCACTGCAGTTCCTTATAGCAGAGCAATTGTTTTGCACAGTGTAAGAAATAGGTTTTTCAGATGCAGTGCAGCCGCTGAGGAAGATGTAAAAAGGAACATTTAACATTTGTAGTTGTTGTGAAACAAAGCAGTTCTACCCTGCTGCTGATTTTAGGGGAGTGATAGGCTACTTTATACAGTGTCACCTGCTACTCCAGGAATTGTGGCCATGGAAGTGATGAATTAAGCAATAAACAACAAATTTCTGTATATGACATTTCGTTTTTGGATAGCTGTGGGAAATAATGTGGAAGGTGCAAACAAGTACATCGATTCTGATTCCTGGCTTGTGCAGTGACTTATTTCATAGCAACACTTGTATACAGAGGCTGTGGAAAAAAACATCCTGAGCAACATACATACCAAAAGAGGAGATGCTTTTTTTTCTTAACTAGTCTAGAAGAAAGTAAATCCCTTTACCTGATATGCAGTAGCTGCTGGGTTAAATTTCTATTGATTTCGATAATATCTGTAAGTCATTGAAATAATTGAAACATTGAGTAAATTTACAGCCTTTGGGCTGTGTGCCATCCTCCAAAGGGCTTGACATCTTCAACTCAGTTGCTACTTAGTGATTTTTTTTTTTCTCCCCTTGTCCTGTTCCCCTCCATAATTGCATGTGATGGTGACATCTGTTCTAGAGACAAAGCTTGAACTGGAGTTGGACAAAGTGCAAATGAAGTGGAGAAGAATTTTAAGTTACAAGATTAAGTTCACTTCAGTAAACAATTGAGCAAACAACACAAGCCATTTCCTTATACAAGTGCGCATGCCTTTATTTTTGGCTTTACAAACTAAAAATCACAACTAGGTCTTGGTCCTAGTGCATTGCTGGAATACTGAGTTTCAAATGTTTTCCCAGATCTGCACAGTGGCTTTGTGGACTCTGCCAAGGTACTGTTAGCAACTGCTTGAGAACCTACATACTTCACAGGCTTCGAAGGGCTGTAGAGCTTGAGGATCCTGCTTTTGTCTGGACTTCTGGATGTGAGCTGTGTCTGTGCTGGGTCGTTGCTCTGCTTCTGAGTTGGAGAGAGATCCCTGTCTTCTATGGTACAAGGCCATAGAGTCAAGGGTGCAGATTTGAAATGCTGCTGGAATTTTAGAACCCAGGTAAGAGCTTTTAATGTCTCCTGAGATGAAAAGCTCCTGTTCATGCTATGGAAAAATTTTCTGCTAAAAGCAGCTCTCAGTAACAGGGATCATTTCTCTACAGTCCCTCAAAGCACACAGTAATTAGAAAAATTGCTGCAATATTCAAGAGGGGGAAAAAAAAAAAAAGGGCTACTGGTATAGATGGGGAGGGCTGGAGATGTGTTGCAGTGTGAACTCTGTTTCTCCATCTGCTCAAGTGTGGTGTGTATTTAAAATAATATTAACTGTGGCAGCACTGGATGTCAAAATGTTTAAAAACATGTTAATGGTCTTTTGGATGTGATCTATTTAGCAAGAATTAATAAAAACCTTGGAGTTTACTATTTTTAGACATCATATAAAGTGGCTGAATCAAGAAAACCTCTCTAGAAGGTAAGTTTTCTTTCACTTTTGAATGAGCTTCTTCCTTTTTTTCCTGCTTTACCTTTCATTATATATTATTACTGCCTTTATGGACATATGAAGATCAGTGAAATCTATCAATACAAACGGAACAGAGGAAGCACATGGTGGTGTGGACACAGCAGATCTCACCAACCACCACATCTGTCACCACTTGTTTCAGTGCTGTGGCTGAACAAAAGTCCTTCTGTCTCTTCCCACTACCACTAAAAAATTAAATATTATTTTCATTTGTAGTGGAGTCATCAATGTCCCATATCTAGTTTAAGCATTAGTAAGCATTTAGTATACATTCTGTTCAACTAAATTGCATTCTGTACAATTAATTTGCTCAACAGCAGTATATGGAAAATGTGTATGAACACACTTTAGTATTTATAACATTAGTCATGCATTTGATACTAGGAGAAATATAATATGTGATGCTCAACAGTGGCAGAATTCACACCTGTGTGCTTTAAAATATATATTGTTATAAAAGCATTTTGTTTCAGAAGGCTGACATGCAGAAATGCAAGTAGTCCAACTGCAATAGACAACATAAATTAAATTCTTGTGACCCACAGCCCTTGTAGAAGATGAGATTTGGCAGTGAAATATTTAATAGATTTCAGCAGCAACGGATCAAAATATTCAGGCAGAATACAATCAGATGATTAATCATGTTAATCTCAGTTGTTCTTACAGCTTAGCTCCCTGTGGATGCTGGTAAGCCAGTAGCTTATCCTTGGCAGCAAGAGCACCATCCACTTGGAAGAAAGTCTGCTGCAGTTCTTTCTTCATTTTCATCTCCTTACCCTTTCTTAGACATTATTGCCATTTCTCTTCACTAGATGGATCAGTTAAGTGTATCCTTGAGTGCTGCTGTCTGGCCTATGTTCCCCAGGAGTGCTCATGCAGACCATCACAGCTGTGGGTTGGAGTTTTAAATCTGTTGCACATCCTTTTTAACTCCCTGCAAGCTTATCTGCTTGAACAAATTCACACTGACCTGGCAGATGAAAATATCTGTCAAAAACTCAGTTATAGAACTAGATTTTAGGAAAAAATAATAGCACACTAGTGCAAATTTCCAAGAGTCTAATTCTTGAAGGAAACACTCTGAGCTTTTCAGCACATCTGCCAACTTATCACAAAAAAAATAAATCAAAGTTGATACTTAAAAACTTATTTATCCAGGTTTATATTTTGCTAAGTTCTAGGAAGTAAAAATAACTTTGGCATATTAGGTTGAAGGACAGCATTCCTGTCAGCAAGTTTTCTCTAGAGCAGAAGCTTGCTGGTGTTTGCTGCTTTGGATTGGGCAAGAAGCACAAGTGGCTGCAGCCTTCCACTGTGGAGGAGATCCCCTCCTCAGCAGACAAGGTCATAAGGGAAGTGGTAGAGCTACAACTAGTCAGGAAGTGGTGTCCTGGAACCTCAGAGGATGGCTGATGATGGATTTGAGGAGGAAATTCAAGGTGTCCCATCTTGGTTAATGTCAGCCAGCATGCTCACCCTGCCTATGGACAAACCTGCCTATCTCACTAGGTGAGTCTGGTAAGTCCATCTCATTCACTGTGGAGTCAGCATCAGAGAAGAGAATGCACTGCTGGAGGTGGGCCAAGGTCTGGTTCCAGCTGTTTATGCATCATCTTGGCTTTCATTGTTTCTCTGGTGATTGCTTCCGTATATACAAAATCTGACAAATAATTGCAGTTTGAAGGGCGTGCTTAATGGAGGCCATAAAAGTGATTCACAGGCAACTGTAAACTGAACTATTACACTAAAGGATAAAAAGCTTCCTTAATGAGCTGTACAAGACAGTTATCGATGTATTTATGAAAACATTTCCAAGTACATGTAACCAGGGGAATTAAAAGATAAATATTTAAAGATTGGCTGACAGTTTTCACTTGTAGCAAAACTCCAGCTTTTCTATTAGGCAGTAAATTAATAAAAAGTATAAATTTGTGATTTGTAACAAAAAAACCCCCAAATTAAAACTTGTATTAAACCCACATGTTTTTCTTAGTAATTGTGTTTTTTTATTCAGAGGAAGAGATGAAGCATGAAGAAAATGGATAGATGAGATTCAGAATATTAATAAGGTAAACCAACATTTTTCTATCCAAATAATTTATTAGAGTCATGCCAAAGAACTGTATTTAGGAGGATGAAACCTAACAACAGCTCAGAGTTTGATTAAGTTTCTTTTCATCCTATCATTGCTGTACACAATTAGGTTATTCAAGTGTGATCTTTAAGTGTTCACAATATGATTCATAACCTTGTTCTTCACACCCCAGAGAGAGAAAAATTGGTCTATTGTTATGAATCTGATTAATATATGGATCAATGCATGTCCTTTTAATGTTTATTATACACATGCATTTTTAGTTTGGATAAATTATTATCTCATTGTGTTACTGGCTCTTTGTAGATGTGCCGTATTATTGTCTGAAAAAAACTTCAGGAGCATTTTAGACATTCAGGGCTGCCACTTGATTTGGCATTACTTTGTCAGTTGAGATTACTATTATTCTTGAATGGATTTATAATCACTGAGTGTTAAACAGTATGATTTTCTTTAGGATTGCAGCTGCTGTGCTGCCATAAAAAATTAAGATCTGGCTCATGCTTTTAAGTCAGCTTTCAAGTTGGTTTTTTTTTTTTTAAATGTACAAATTTCTTAGTTTTATTGCACTACAGGGTTTATAGGTGAAGGCTGGACTAGTGGCTATCAATCCTTGGAAAGGTGGAGGAGAAGTGAATGAAGAAAATGGGTGACAAGTTACGTGGAGCATTGGCACCAAACTTTATGTTACTCATAAGGAAAGTTATTGTCAGTGCTAAAGATTAGTAGTAGAAGAGTTTCTGTCATGAGGGTCTCTTCTCCAGCATTAAGAAGATTGTGGTGAAGCTGAATTTGACCCCAGGTGATGCTGTTCAACATATTTTCACTTTTAAAACCATGAAGTAGATAATTTAGTTAACAACATTCATTAAATTCACAGATGTTAAGGAAACATTTAGTAGCCTCCACTAGGACTCATGAATCTTTAAAACTTTTAAGCTTTTTAAACTCTTCCCAGTTTTTACTGGAGTACTAGGATTTAGTTTGTTTGGGTTTTTCTTCCTTGGCTTTATTTGATTGCTCTAAATTTTGCTTTTTTAACTGATCCTTTTATACCACTTGGTCTGTTAGGGTGCAGCCATTCTAGTCCATGACCTTAGAATGAAAGAATGATTTGTGTTTTAAGGATTCAGTGGAAAACTAGTATTGATGGTTTCATTTCGATATGGGAGTGTGAGATAAGGAGGGTACAACCAGGAATTCTAAACAATGTGATAGTTGTGGAAGCACAGGAACACACTTATGTCCTGTATGAACACGCAAGCACTGGGTAGATTTTCATTCTGTTTCTGTACATCACACGTCAGATTCTTTGTATGGAACGGCCTGTGTCAATTGTAGCTTTACTCTCTCTTGCACCAGATTGTCAGTGGTTGACAGAAACCCATGGATCAAAGGCAGGGTTTTCAAGCATAATAACTATTTTAAGACCATTGTTTTTACACCAAAACTTGCATCATCTCCATTGCAAGCAGATTGTTTTGCATTTCAGAGTCCAAGTAAGGCTTAATTTCAGTGAACAAACCCTTGTGGCCATTGTGAAAGCATTTATGCACTTAAGGTCTGTATTGGATTTATTGGTACATGTGCACAATTAAAAACTTGAAGATTTTTTTAAAATCTAGCTTCTGCATTATGCATTTCAACTTGGGCAGCCTTTACTCATGCCCCTGTTTTGAGAACACATCTACACTAGGAAACTCCTGCTCCATCTCATTGCTTGGCTGAGATACATTTTGAGATCAGCTGATGGAGGTTCCTCTGTTTTCACCAGAAGAACTGAGGCACTGTGGATGCAAGGTAGCTCATGGCAACAACTCTACAAATCTGTGAGGTTGTCAAACTGTGTTTCATTCCTGGTATTCACTGCTTTGCCTGTTGCCTTTGGCAGATAGTTACTGTCAGTGCACGAAGGACCCTGTGCTTCAGATACACGGATAATATTACACCCTCTTCTGGATTGTTCTCAGAAAATAAAGTGGGTAGCCTAACTTTGTGCATTTTTTAGCAGTTCCAGGTGCATTTTAACTCAAAAATGCCCTGTCAAGAGGAATTCATGTTGCCCTGCAGCTATTCACAGTGTGGTAGACAACTGTATTTGCCCCACCAAGATAATCCTAGATTCCTTCCTGCAGGCTGGAGCACACTGGCAGAAGGAGCCCCTTAGAGCTGAAGTTACACGATGCAGAAACTCCATTTTCTCAAAGCTGTTCCTTTCCCTGAGCAGCCCTCGGACAGGTATGCCTTAGCTGAGGATACAAAACCATTGAGATCTCCTCAGATTTATGTGGTGCCAAAATTACCTGGGGCAGCTGTTCTGTTAGATGGAAGCACACACGGACTGTCGTCGGATTTCATCTTCCCCCGGAAGAGTAGTTACCTTGGCAACTATCGTATTGCATGAGATTTTCTTTGCTAGTAACTAACACAGTAGCTAAATCTGACATGTGGTGCGTAATACTCAATGTATTTCTTTAGACAGAAACACGTGACGACAGGAGCTGTTACACCATTTGCAGTGTGATGGGATGAGTTCATGCCAAGAGCAGCTATGTACTCAGAGTTTAAGTTCATTGGTGTGTTGCCTAGAACTGAAGTCTGTATGGCATTCATTGAATAAGCAGCATTTTTCCTGCAAGAATTAAATGAGAGTGAATGTAAGTAAACTCCACTTGCCTACAATCTTTCACATCTTTAGTCAAAGACACCTTGTAAATTTTGTTAGTAGAATAATAAGGCTCTACAGTTCCCCCAGAGAATCCTCTTAAAACTGGATGGTGGGAGCTGGATTAGCTCAAGCTGCTGACTTTGAGAACCCACTAAACAGAAGAATATATGCATGTTGTGCGAGTTTTCAAAACACTCTAAATAGAGTGTGCAGTAATACCCAACAATTTTTTCTCTCCTCCTCCTCTCTGATCAGGAACAGCTGTAACTCACAGGAGCATGAATGGTGGTTTGAGGTAAGGAAGGACTTGATTAGTGCTACAGCTACCCAGACTTGACCTGTTCTGCAAGCCCTTTGTTGAATGTGCTTGTTCCTTTCCACTGCCTCTCATCCTCTGTAGCACAACAAATCTCCCTTACTGAAGAACTCAGGATTCATAATTCTTCTCCTATTTTGGTGGTGATTTTACAGAACATCAGTAGGGCTTGTTAATGGAGCCAGTCGGTGAGACCTGGTTAGGAGAGTCATTAAAAAGATCAATTCTGCACTTCATCTAAAGGGCTTTTTTCTGATGTAGAAACTTTCAAAGAATCAGCATTCACCACTATCGATGTTGCTGAGTTATTCCTGAAGTGCAAGGGTTTTGAAGCAGATGTTCCCATGAGTTCAGGTGTTCCATTGCATTTAGTGCTAATAATGGTTGTAACTACTTGAAGCAAACTTCAGAGAGCCGTGGACATGGCAAAGCTCTGTTTTTCTTTATATCTTTCATCCTTTTAATATTGTAACTATCTTATTAATCTTCCTAGCACATGAATTAATGTCACCCTAATTACTCTGCATGAATTTCTTCCACATTTGACATTTGTTGTCAGTATTGGTAATTCCATTGTTTTCAGCTGCTCCTGGGGCAGATGGAGCGCTTGCCTAGAAAAAGCTGCAGAGAGAAGTCAGCGCCTAACAGAGCCAAATTCATACTTAGGTTTACACCAGTAAGCTCAGCAGAGCTCAGCAGTGGTTGAATTTTATCAAATTTGGAAGGTTGAGGCAAAAATCAGAGATGTCCATAGTAGAAAAAGCTATATGCTTTCCATGGGAAGTTAGAGCTAAGGGTGGCATTCTTAACTGGCTTTCTTTGTCGAACATCTCAGGAGTGGAGTTGCCTGTGTGAGGAATGCTAATGAAAATAGGACAAGGAATGATGATGTTGGATAGTTTTTGTTTACCTTTTTTAAACAGAAGTTTGAAAAAGGAGACTTAAAAAGCGTTTCTTTTACTTTGTAGTTATGTTTTTATTAAAAAAAATATATATATAGGAGTAGAGCCTAATGGAGTAAGAGAAAAACCACATGATTTTATGTTTTTCTTGTAATGATCACATCTCACATACTTTGAAAATGTTGGTGGCTTTGTTCTCATTAAGAATCATATCTAGAAACCACAGTAATGTGTGATCACCTGCTGATGTGGCAGTTTTCATATTGTCTGTCTTGTACTGGCACAAGTTGCTCTATCCCAGCTTGGTTAAACCCTGATAAAGAATTCTCATGCTGCTGCTAGAATGGGAGGTAGAGGCTGTTGAGCTGAGTGGATGCTTGTGAAGCTGTGGCATCATTGCCAAGCTGACATGCTGATCTTCATGATAAAACACTGATGATAAGGTCAAAAAGTACCTTTTGTATTGCTGCATGTTCTTTTGTAGCCTGGAGTCTTAAGGAAACTCTGAGACAAGTCTATAGGCAAATGAAGGGCAATGAGGGAAGAGTTTTTTATTTCATAAATGTATTTGTCCTTAAATAAGAGAAACATGCTTTTCAGAGCATCCCTGAACGTGAATGGGGTTACTCAAATGTGGCACAGAGTCAGGACTGTGTCTTCCTGCTGTAATGAGAAGACTGAAGACTTCAAAGGAAGTTTCTGGCTATGCCATGTGGTGTGTGCTCACAAGGCCCCTCAGTCCATCATTCCCATTTGATTTAGAATGATGAAAGCAAAAGCAAACTCAGTGAAGTAAGTTTGGTTTGATGGGATTGTAACTCTCAGTGCTTTGGGAAAGGAGCCATGATGCCCATGGCAAGTGTGATGCACCACTGTCAGATGTAACATGGCAGGGACAGGCATTTCAGCACATGCTGTAAATGTGGACCAAGAGCATTGCAGCTGGAGCCTGACTTTCAGCTTTCTGCCTTTGAAGTTGTGCAGCCCTGGGACTTTTTTGTGTCTACCACAGAGTTGATGTTGAATACGTACATCACTGCTTTCTCAGAGATTAGGATATCTGCAACTCCAGCACTGTATGTTGTATTTTCAAATGTTCAGTTCAACCTTTGGGTAAGCAAATAGTTTCTTATGTGTACTTCTGAGGTCTGTGATGTTTGAGACTCTCCAGTTTGATACTGTGGAACAATTCTTGAAAAGAGAAACCATCACATTTTCCCGTCTAACACCAGATTATTAGGAGTTGTCAGTAAGTTACTCTGTTTTGCCCAGCTCTATGAATAACTGCATGAGGTTTCTAGCATGAACACGTAAAAATGCATACATTTCACCTTTTTAAAGCATAATCTTGTATCCCTAGTGAAGTACAGAGTGCTTCCCAGAAATCTCATTCAGTTTTCCAGCTGTTGGTAAAAGGACCTTTGTGCCACAATTATTTTTTTTCTCAGCTCTATCAGTTTTATTAGAGATATTCCTTCCTCTGAACACTTGTCTTATTCCTAAAATGCCAGGCTATAAATGCTCCTGCTCTATCATGTTGCATGCAGGCATTTGAATCTGTGTTTGTTGTGTCATACTGGAGAGAGCAATATCCTTGGATCTGTAAAAATGCTGCGAGTGCGTTGTCGAGGAATAAGACACTCAGTTATACAGAGCATCTTTCATAATTCCTACAAAGAGAACAACAAAACTGACAACCAGAAGTACAATCAGAAAATGGCACAAAACATTTGCTCAGTAGAGTGGGATTTCAGTCCCATGCACAATGGCAAACAACTTGCTTCCTGTTTTATTGATGGGGTTTATTTCACTACAATTCTTGCATTACATTCTTCAGCTTGTCATGCTTTTGCTGTACTAATCCCTCCTCTAAGACTTTGCTCACATCTTCCCCATGTTCTGTCCTTTCTGATGAATTTACCAGGAAACGAAACAGGATAGAAATGCTGAGATGGTACTTACAAGGCAATACAGACTCCTTTAGTGAGGAGAAATGGCACTATGACTCTTGTCTTATCTGATGTCTAGCTGTTGAAATCCTAGCAACCACCTTGTGAAAAGTGTGGTTGAAACGTGTGACAGAGTCTGATTGTCTCTGCAAGGTTGAATGAAGTAATTTTAACTTAGATCATTTAATGGTGGTCTAAGATTGTTATTAATATTGGGAGGCTGAGCACAATTTTTAACTATGCTCTCCTCTCTTTTATGTCTTGTTTTCTAGACTAAAATCAGTCAATATAATAAACTTTCCCTAAAGGCAGATTTCCAGCAGCCACAGACGCTGTTGATGCTGCAATGCCTGGCTGCTTTAATTTCTACACACAAACAGAAATCTGGCAAGTGAAACTGCATTTGTTAGATCATCTGCTATTCTAATGGAGAATGATTAAAGCAAAATAGTTGTGGAAATGTAGATCAGGAAAACTTCTGTTTCTTCCAGAGCAATGATTTTTGTCTTGGCATTAGATTATAAAACAGCTGGTTTTTAGACTACCTTGCTTTCTAAATAATGATACACCTTTGTTTTAAAAAGCTGCAATTGTTTACTTATTATTTATATTGATTAGTTCTTTTTGTAGGTTTCTTAACCTATTCTTTATTGTTAGTATTTAGCCATAGTTCAGTTTTGTGCAAAGAAAAAAGATTTCTCTGCTAAAAAAATGCATTAAAGCTTCAAACCTTCAAACAGACAACTGGTTTAATTTTCACTTTAGCACAAGCATAACTCCTTGAACAGGCACTTGATAAATTCAAAAATACTTGAATATGCAGGTTTAATATTTGTTTTTAGAAATATCCTTCTGACAGGTGCTTGAATGCTTAAGTGAAAAGTGAACACAAACCTCAGAAATTGTGGCTGGGCAATTCAGGTCATTAATGTTTCTTTTCACTTTACCACAGTTATGACTGGCAGCATTTCCTATTTTACACTTTTGCTTAAAGAATGACTTTTAAAACAGCAAGTGTCTGCTCCATAGAGACCTTTTTCCTCTGTTAATACTTGCCCTAGAAATGTGTGAAGTGATCTAATGCAAATGGCAGCTTTTGGACTTTGCCCCAAATACACAACAGTAAAAACTATTTTACTTTTTCCTGCAATCACCACATTTATTATAGCTCTTCATTTTTTTCCATAGTAGATTCCTTGGATTTCACTTTTTGGTAGCAGTGCTTGTGAGTGTCTGTGGAAGAACACTGATTATTTAGCCTAAATCATCATTCTTTCTGGGAAAAAAATATAAAGATCTCATTTTAATGAACTGTAGCTGAAGTTCTATAAATGAAAAATGGTATGTTGAGGAATTACTGTAACTGAGGTCTCCATCCTGTAAAGTTATTCTATGGGTAGGTTGCTTTATGAAGATACCATTTACATCAATAAAACTTTTCTGATTGTGGGAATTTAAGTGCACACAGGTTCTGGAGAATCAGCATCAACACTTCTAGGTACAGCACCTAGACATAAATGAATTCATTAGGCACATTAGTGTCAGTGGAGGGGATTTTATATCCATGTTCTCAATCCTGCACTAGGCATGCTTTATGGATGTACACGTGCATACTTGCAGGAATTCTGGATGCTCAGAAGTTGTGATGCCAAAGGCAGGATGTGCACGCAGAGTATCCCTCTCCAGAGGCCATGGAGTTCAGCACACATCTCACACGGTGCAGAGATACCTGATGAGTGTTTGAACACTCATCCGGTGCGCAGCTCTCGACTCCACTGAGATAAGATCAGTGACTTGAAAGTCGGTTGTGTCTACAAAAAAATTGATCATGCCCTCGCGGGAGAAGCGGGTCCTGAATCCCGGCAGCGGAGCTGCTGACTAATACATGACAGGGCTGCCGCCAGGGCTGTGCTCATTTACACAGGTCGGGGATGACTCAGAACAGCGTGTGTTCCACATTAGTGCCCAGAGGCAATCGCTGTTTATATGACGACAATGTCAATTATCACCTACAACACTCCTGCAAGGAGTAAAACGGCACTGACAAAGACGCAATTATTTGGCCATTTGCTTCCTTAGTCCTCTGATAATGTCGGTGTCCAACTGCTTCTCTAGTGATGCTTCGAGGAATGCGATGGTCTTGCAACTACATTATGTTCTAAACTACAGCTCCTCCCGCTGCTTGTGAATGTGTTGGCACGGGGAAATATGCTGGTAGAAGGAAAGCTCCCACCACTCTGACCTTTTACAACAAGCAACCTTGTGATTCTGCTGGGTGAGCTAAATAGGTCATAGCAAAGCAGTGATCAGCCAAATCAGGGTCTGAGGGGAAGGGTGAACACACAGGGGAGGAAGCTTAAGCACCTGTAGTTAGCTCACTTTTAGATTTAAATATTAGCTAAATCATTAAACAGGCTGTGACCGCCAGTTTCGACACTGCTGCAGAGTTTACAGGCGATGGCTGCTCTGTGGCTCTAGACCAGCCGTTGCCCGTATGTTCGGACAGGAGAGGAGGGAGAGTCGTGTGTGACTCAGTGCGGTGTCATCTGGGACACAGCAGGGACTGTTTGCACTCCAGGAAACAGTGGACACAAGGAGTGACAATTCAAATTCAATCTGAATCTCTGGGACAGTTTGTGTCAAGAGCTGGGGAGAGAGGCGTAAATGGCTCTGTGTGCTGCTGCTACTGCATCTTCTGGTTTTGGCTCCGATTCGTGGACAAATGCTTGTTCCTCTGGAGCTGACTTTTCCCTCAGATCTACTCCTCAGAGGTGTCCCTCTGAATTTCCGCAACTGCTACTAATCGGTGCCACTTTGACATTGCCAGGCTATTTTTCTTAGTTGTACTTAGGACTGTCCCTGATGCTGGTTGTGCTGCCCAGGAAGCTGTTCTCTCCAGTAGGATGGAAATCTGGCACAGCTTTATGACTAAATCTGCTTTAGAAAGGCAAAAAGAAGAAAAAAGCTGACAACCTTATTTCTTGACTAGTTTCCTATTTAGAGCATGTACTAATGATGTATTTAGCAGAAAATCTAGAGCAGAACTGAGTTAATTGATTAGTTGTTTTCCTACCATTGGTAAAGATTTGATTTTTTTTTTCTCCCCCCAAGTT
Source organism: Serilophus lunatus (assembly GCA_013399895.1). Lineage (NCBI taxonomy): Eukaryota > Metazoa > Chordata > Aves > Passeriformes > Eurylaimidae > Serilophus > Serilophus lunatus. The sequence continues at coordinate 1,609,401 of VXBA01000527.1, forward strand.
CTTCCCATCTTTCCCCTAGGGAGACCTAGTATAACTATTTCTGGGATTTCCAATTTGGAAAAACCTCTGTTGTTGAAGAATAACCTTTCTTCATGAGTCTCTCTCTCTCTCTTAGTAGTAGACTGTCAATTTAAGAAAAACTGAAAAAATCTGATGATGAAGCTGAAACATTTGGTTTGATCATTTTCAGAATAGCAGATTTGGAGAATTTATTCCAAGACATATTTATTGCCTACACTTATATTGTTACATGGTCAAAGAGAATGGAAATTAGAATGAATTCCCCTGAAGAGGTTTTTAATGTCACAGGAAACATTTTCATTCTTTTGAATTACAGCAGATCTACAACATGGAAAACTTGCAGTCTCCAGGAGAATTGCAGGTTTTTCTTATAGCTCTTACTAGTAACAGAATGTTACCAAGATGTTTCTTTTTTGGCCTCTGGGTTTCCCTTTCCAGGATGAAGGCACGTATAGAGCAAATATAATGGATTAATGGGCCAATCTTAACCAGGAATTTTATTCTGGACTCAGCAGGATAACCTATCAATGGGCCATGATCAGCCAAATTGTGCAGCTTGTTAGAAAAGCGAACGTTTACTCAGGGCTCTCCAAGACATAATTCGCTGAACTCCATATACGTAGAATTCTGCTTCACCAAAAAAAAACCCCAAACAACAAACAACCCAGTGTCAATCACGTGAATTACTTACACAACAAAGTGTTGTTTGTTGATAGTGGCATTTATAAGTTGCAAGAGCAGTTTTTATCCTTCTCAGTGATTAGGGCTGAAAACCTAATTACAACACATTCTACCATCAAGAGATGCATTCCTGCAGCTCTCGCTCCCTTTGAACACACATAATTGGCTGCAGAAGCAATCACAGTTCTTGTTGTAATAGAAAATAGCAACATGCTCTGAGAGCACTGGTGAAAGAAATCAGAGATAATGCTCTGCAGCAAACCTCCTTCCTGACCCCAGGGAGGTCTCTGGTGCTGAGATAATGCAAGGCCCACTTTCAACCATTGTGGTGGAAGAATCTGACATTATTATTTTTGTTTTAATGCCAAAATGGACAGTGAGACCTCCAATTTACTCCTGGCCATCAGCACACACAATGAGATTGTGTTCCTTTTCATCTTGGAGTACTCTCAACTCAGTTTATTTTGTTGTCTGATGAATTGACTCTGACAATGAATTTACATTAAAAAACGGCAAAACTTGGTCTGTAAGGAAGTCAATGTTCAAGAATGGTCATTGCCAGCATAAGGAGATAGAACCCTTACTTTAATAACTATGAAATATTGATTGTGATAGTGCTGTAGGAGGACCCCCACTACAGAATACTGGATTACTCTTTGAAAAGGAAGCAGATCAAGTATTTCTTCCATATTTTTAAGTGGGTCAGCCAGAGCACAGATGAGCAGAAATGGAGCAGAAATGGCTTGATAATTAAATTGCCCAGGAATACTTTCTCTATGCTTATTCTTCAAAACACTGCCAAATGGTAATCAGGGAATGGACTCTTTAGATACTGTCATTGGAGTGATGGGTGGTTGTTCTGCCATGAAAGAGGAGGAGATTACAGCAACTGTGGGTGTAATTCTTGAGCTATTGGAAAGTTTCCTATTTTAAGTCAACCCTATGTGAGTTAGTGTAGTTTTCTCTGTGAAGTTCAGGCCATGACATGGGAAAAACTTCTGTTTCATTGGTCAGCAAAGCTGCTAGGTTAGTTAGGACTCCTCCTCTTTACAGTCCCTGCAGCACCTTGCCCTCTCTGTGCTGTGAGAGATACTGCAGAGGCCACATTGCATGTGTAGTTTTTGTTCTTACACGTTCTCTCTTGTGAGTGTTAGAACTTTCTGAATGAGGGTGTCAGACTGAATTTTCAGAAAACTTCTTTACAGAAGAAAAACATGGTCTTGTGCATGTGCCAAATTTACTGTTCATAAATTGGGTTAGTTTATTTGAATAACAGGCCTGAACTATGTGACTCACTTGGTCAGAATGAGCTAGAAACGGAAAAAGAGCTCTTCATGTTACTTGCAAAATTCAGTTTAGTTGAGGATGAACATTGTGGACTTCTACTGTATGTGCACAAATGTTTGCCTTGGTTAATAGATTTCTTCCTTAATTGCATCTGCAAGGCAACTGCAGATCCCACAAAATATCATCTCTGTGACTTATTAAGGTCTGGCTCCAAGAAAGGAATGTGAGAAATGTTTTAAGATGGCAATTTTAGGCATTATCTTTTACACCAACTCTTTAAACATAAGGGGCTCAATCAGGCTCTCTCCTGTGTTCAGAGACAAAATTAATTTAAACTATACAAATATGATAATGAGCTGTGCTGTATGGTTATGGCACATCACTATAAATATGTACTTTGCTTAAATTTTCTTTTTTTTAAGAGTGGAAATTTCCTCAGTGCTTTATTTATAAATTAGATCCTGCTTACAGACTAAGACATACTTAGAGCAGTTGAATTAATTTATCAAACCCCAAAAAACAGGTGTAATTTTCATCTAAAAATGCTTTGTGACTTTGATTTTCCAGACAGTAATTACTCAAGTTGGATTTCAGCAATCCAGGTTGACTAAGGTTTAACAAAAAATTCTGTGTAATATCTGAGATTTAAGGTACATATGTCCTGCAGACTTAAAAGTTGTTCTAAATACACCTGAGGGAGAAAGAATATGATCTCTGTACAGAGGTTTTGTGATCTGTACCTCCATTGCAAGAATCCCAGATGCCTACACTGTGCCCCTCGGTGTGCAGGGTTTCAGAATGCAGGTTCTTTTTCTCTCGCTGCCCTCAGCACTCATTTTGCCATTCTGAACACTGTGAGCTCTTCATTCCACAAACTTGAACAGTCTTTTGAAATGTTTGCTTTCAAAGCCTTTGAATAAAGTTGGAATTTAATTTTCTGTGTTGTTTTGTAGGATTTTTTTTCCCTTCTCATAATAGTATTTTAAAGTGTTACTATTCTGTTTTTTAATGTTTCTATTATATGTGGAATTGGCAGTGCTGGGTTAATGGCTGGACTTGATCTTGAGGATCTTTTCCAACATAAATGATCCTATTTAGGTGTATGTGACCTGTACAGTTTAATTTGTGTCCCTAATCTCAGTGGGGATGTATGAGCCTGAAATACCACCAATTCCATTGAATATATGTGGATTCATAAAAATAAGAAGAGAAACAGCCTATGACTGTGTGCTATGTCAGATGCTTTGGTATTAGATGTTTTGTTGACATCTGGAGATGTAAGGCGAAATTAAATTTTTTTTTCCCCATACAGAAACAGCAGCTATACTTTCTTTAAATTTTTATTTCAGAAGGAAAATGTATTAGTGTGAAGCACAAAGGAAATATACTGAATGTGTTAAATGTTTGTGAAAATTACTTAGATATGTGGGTCCTCAGCAAGATCCTGGAAATACCTTTCAAAGGATGTTCATTTTCCTGAAAGGAATTGGGTCAGAGACATTCTGACATTAATAAGTAAGAGGGAGTAAATAATAGGTATTATTTGCACAGGGGAAAATTATTTGACTGTAAGATAATGAGATAATAAGGAGAAATCAAGTGGTAAAAAGATTTTGGTTTAACAGTAAAAACTGCATGCTGAAAATTTGCCTATTAATTTAATTTCACTGCAAGTTCCCTGTGAAACTTTTAGTCTCAGGAGGTCATTTGTCAAATCTTCTGTTAATGTTTCATGAAAAGTAATTTAAACTTGTGGAGAAGGTAAGTAAAATTTGAAAGTGCACATTATCTTCCCCTGGCTTCAGACTGTCTTGACCCTTCTGGCTAACTTTGCCTACTGCTTATCAAATATTGAGCAGCTCCTAATGTAAGTGCATTCACTCCACATCCCCATAGAAGACAATCAAGTCTGGGTTGGCCAGGCAGGCCAAGCAAAAAACAGGAGCTAAAAAGAAAAAAAAACCCAAACAGTAAGCAAACAAAAGAAAAAGGCTGTTGCCAACAGCCAAATTGCATCCTAAACTGGGATTAATGAAGGTAACTGCCACTTTTCCTTGTCAGTTTTCTCATCCCTAGTCCATGCTGGTCAGAAGGCCAGAAGGAGAATGGAAGTTCAGTATCAGCTTTGGAGGTTTTTTAAGCTGCTGCTCCTGGAGTTTGCTAAAAAAAAAGATATTAACTACAGTACTTAAAAAAGCCAAGGATAAGCCTAGTTCTTAAATGCATTTAAGAATATTCAAATGTAGAGTGGTTCAGAATGAAGGAGTTGACAAGACCTGCAGGTGTGTTTGGAGTGTGCAAGTCCAAGGCTGTTCCTGTCCTGCTTTCCATATTGTATTCTATGTTAATGGACAGTTAAGAGGAAAAAATTATCTCTTAACACCTTTTTCTAAATACTTGCACAGATATTTTCTAAGACTTAGGTATAGTTATAACTTTAATCTTGAAGAAAACTGTGTACCTGTTTTAATGAAGTTATTGGTTTTCTGTTCAGGTAGGTGAATTGTAAGCTCTTTCAAGAAGGGAAAACCTTGTTAAAGGTCACAAATGCTCTTTGATACTATTGCACATAAATAGTTTTTATAGATTTATCCTATTAGAGACAAGCTTTACTGGCACATTTGGAAACTGTTGTATACATGAGTTTTGTGGTAATGCATTAGCTTAAATGTAATTACCCTGATTAACACCCGCTGAACTTAATTTATTGCATGTGTGATTAGGACTGAAGTACAGTGTTGTGTCTGTTTTCCCCAGCGTGACTGAGAAGATTCCTGCCCAGTATGGGTTAGCCTGGTGCATGGCAGTGTCCTCAGGAAAACTGTCGTGCCCACTTAGTGTCCGTGAACAGGAAATCCATTTCAGCAGTTCCCAAGAAGGAGCTGGCGGTAGTGCTGTGACAATTTCAATTAAAGGTCTGAGAATGGTAATTATGTTTACATACCAGCAGTCTGATTAAATGTAAACTAATTATGTGACAAGCTTAAACTGTGACCTGAATTACTCGTACTGCATCTCAGTTGAATTTCAGCAGAGTTTTTGGCTAACATAATTATATATTTTTATTTTTTTTTTTTAGATGTGGGGTATTACCAATATTACTGGGATAATCTGACCTTCCTTTCCTCACTTCCATCCAGCTTCACGCATAACCCATAACGTTCAGCGATTCAAAAGCCGATTCATAAAGCAAATTGTATTCACAGAACCACAGGATAGTTCGAAGGGACCTCTGGAGATGATCCAGACCAACCCCCCTGCCAAGGCAGGGTCACCTGGAGCAGGTGGCACAGCAACGCATCCCTCCCTGGGCAGCCTGTTCCAGGGTTCTGCCACCCGTAATGAAAAGTCCTTCCTCATGTTGAGGTGAAACTTCTTGTGTTTTAGTTTATGGCCATTGCTCCTCGTCCTGTCACTGGGTACCACTGAAGAGAGTTTGGCACTCTTGTCTTTTCACGTGCCTTGGAGATACTTAGATGCATTAATAAGATCCACCCTCAGTCCAGACTAAACAGGCCAAGCTCCCACAGTCTCTCCTCATAAGAGAGATGCTCCATACCCCTCATCATCTTTGTGGCCTCCTTGTCTTTCCTGAACTGTGGAAACCAGAGCTGGACACACCACTCCAGGTGTGGCCTCACTAGAGTTAAATAGAGGGGCAGGATCGCCCCGCTTGACCTGCTGGCCACACTCTTCCCAATGCACTCCAGGAATAACATTGGGCTACCACCCTCCCTGCCCTTCAATTCAGTGCTACCAGTGAAAGAAACTGCAGAATATCAAATTGCCGAGCAAATAACTTATCTTTTGAGGCCAAAGGAGTTCAAAAGAATTTGCTGTGCTGACTTTAGAGGCTCTTGGGGAGATGGGGTGTGAGCTGTGTCTGTGCTCAGCTCTCCTTGCTAAAGCCTCACTGTGCTCTGGGGAGAAGGGATGGTCCCTGTGCACTGTTGTGCAAGTTGGCCAGCTGAGAAACGGTTTGTGACCCTCACAAAGCCACATGAAGGCAACAGTTGAGAGAAGCTCTGAGATATTTTAAGGATCAGGTGCACAGCTGGATGCAGTAACCCTGGAGGGGATCTTCTCCAGAAGAGAATCTGTTGAACAAAATCTACAGTCCTGCACTGAAACAAATCTCAGCAAATTACCTTATTTTTTATTTTCTTCTTTCTTCAGGAATTTATTTCTGCCTTTATTTATTGCCTATATGGAAGATAAAAATTGTAGAAACATTCTGCAGATATTAAATATAAGGACATCTCAGCTTTTTCATAGCTAGTTTCATATATTGTGAGTGTTTAAACAACAGTTAAAATACCTCTATGTCTTTTTAAGTGGTTTGTTTGTTCTTTAAAATCAAACCTGCTGAATTAGTTATTTAGTCTCTACATTTTGCATCAGAATTGGTGTTCCAGCAGTCCAGAAATTCACAATATTTATTGTTGTACAAGGGAGCAGAGAAAAAAGAAAAATGTACTTAGTGGGTTTTACAACAACATAAGTAAATATTTGCCTTTTAAGTAAACTGACCTTAATACTCTTGAAACAAATTTATATCAGTATTGGGATTGTGGATTACTGCAATGATATTTATAGAGCATAATCTATTAATTATAGATATTCATGGACTTTAAAGCCATTTGTTAGCAAAGTCCTCAATTTCTAGTATTACTGGCAAGCACTTGTACTGTTGCATGAAAGAATGTCTGTTTGTTTTTATGTACTCACTGTTTTTTTGTGGGGGATAATTTAACACTGCTGGAGATAATTGAGGTTCTGGAATAGCATATGTAGAATTTCGGTCATGCAGTGATTCTTGTGGTTTCTGCTGTTAAAGAACTGGCACACATGTATATTTTTTTCAGCCTGAGCTCATTTGATGCTCACACCAAGGTCTTGTTAACCTTACGCTTAACCTTGCAAAAACAAAGCCTATTTTATTTCCCCCCTGTAGTAGTGTTGTGCAACAATCAGGCCAGGGAGCCTCTCAAGGAATTCTGCTTGCCATGGTTTAAAAAATTGGGATGCAGAAGTAGCCCCCTCTTTTCCGGTAAGTACTGATGCCATTGTCAACAGTTATTTCACAGTGTTAGAAATAACAAATGACATCTTTGGTAGGTCATAGAGACCAATGAGAAGTCTTACATGTTTTTCTTTGATAGTTCTTCACTATTCAGGCATATAAGTACATGGTGCTCAAGTGTTTCAGATGGAGATGAAAAAGTGCCATTTCATTTTTAAAATCCAGAATGGCTCTGGTCTTTTCTATATCTTAATTAAGTTTTCTTCGTATATTTTTTTCTGATATGATTACTTTTTTGTCCTTATAGTTCAGTCTTCAGCTCTGGAAATGTGACTGTCATTACTGGCTTTCAACATCTCCAGGATTACGAGTCATCTGTACCCTACAGGTTTAATTTTTGGAAGGTTTGATTGATTTGATTAAACAGGTGTTTAGCTAGGTACAGTTCATGGGAATTTGGACAAAATTCAATTTTTCTAATTAGTAAGGATTTTGTAACCTTTTAAAATTTGTTCAAGTTTGTTTTAAACAGCCAATGAGATGAATCAAGGCAGCAGTAATATATTCAACTATTTTCCTAACTCTACACTAAGAAAAATAAACTAGTTTATTTTTTAAAATCTGATAGATTAGATTTTAATCATTAGGGCTTGAGAAACTTTTCCATTCCACTTAGTATTTGTGTGATAAATATGTGCATATCAGACAACAGATTTAGGCTTTGTTGTCAATCTTTAATGAATCAGAACTTTGTTTCACGTTACCATATATTCTGGTCTCCTTTTCACTCGTGCTTATCAGGAGATTGCTTTGGTGTGTAATCAGTACCGACAATCTCAGAAACAGTCTTTTTAATTATTTATTGCCTTGGTATCCCTCTCTGTATTAAACCTGACTGAAAGAATTGGAGACTTATTTGAGGGAAAAAATTATCAAATTTTTAGAAAAGAATAGCAAAAAAAACCCCATTAATTTTTGTTGACATTGGAGAGAACAGTAAATCACATCGCTTAACTAGCTTATTGCTTTGGCCTTACTAGTTCAAACCTGGGTTTCTTTCATCATGTTGTTGCTTTTGTGTCAGTTTTTTCTACACCACCTCAGTGAAGAGCCAAATTTTTCCCTCTAAGAGCCTATTTATGGTACCAATGGTGTTTTTAGTGGAATAGGACTAAAAATGTCCTCGTGTGGGCATTGTCTGTTACTGTTTCCTATTTTGGGTCAAGCTCTCAAGTTTATTGTGGCTGGTAACTCGATGCTGTGATGAAGAACATGAGCCCTCCCTGCCCACTGTCTGGCATTGAAGGTGTTGTGTGCTACCTCATAGTCGTGTCAGTGTAGTGTGAATTCTGAGGAACAATGCATAAGCTGCTCCTGGAAAACGTATATAATATTAGATTGTCAAGTGGGCGTTGCTTCCATCTCTGGCCATGCTCTGGATGAGGCAGCTAACTGGACAGCCTGCTGTTCTGTCTTCACTACTGGTTCGGTTCAGTGAGGCTCTTTCTGACCTATTGGAGCAGGAATAAGAATCTCCTCTCAACGTATTATGTTGCTTTTAGATTTTTCTGAACTGCGCTGAGACAAACACTATAACTCTTAATGCAAGACTTTAGATGATTTTTTTTTTTTTTTAGATTATTTTTCCACTTACAGAGTTTAGCCTGGGAAACAGCACCTTGTTCCAAAGTTCCCAGACCCATTAACAGACCTTCTTTTATCTGACTTCAAGGGAAAGCAGTTTTGCTTTAGTTCAATATGTTTGAAATGGTGTGACAGCATATGCAATGCTAAGCTTTGAAAAGTCACTGAGCTGTATGTCATCAACCCAAAAATGACAAATCACATCATGCTGACTAACAGCATTACCTGGAGGAAGGGTAGTGACATCACATTGCACTAGGTCTGATCAAGAACCTGAAAGAATCCTATAAATAATGTCTGTATAGGGCTTAAGACGGATCTCTGGTGCAGACAGACATTGGTCTGTTAAACTAAGACTCGAGTCTGGTTGAAGCAGTGCCAGACTGGCCTGTGCTACATTGCAAAGGGCACGTGAGGTTATTAGGCCCTACAATGAACACTGTTAACTGCAGCCTTCTGATAACACTGCTAAAACACTACCAGATTGACTACATTAATAAATCATTAAAAAGCTCTGATGAGCTGTTTGTGTGCCACAACAGCACTAATATCTCTCATGATTTCCCAGTGGGGATGACTCGTCACTACAGAACAGTCTGAGTAAGCCTCTATTATATCTTTAGCAGCCAATACACAGAGCAAAATTTGCTGACCCGGTCTAATAATGTGGGTGGTATAAATATGTATTTCAATATATTTATTAGATTATTTTAGGCTGATTTTGCATCTTTCTAACGTTTAATTCCAATGGAGAACATTTCCTGAGAACTGTGTAATCATGGCAGCAAATTCTAAGGAATTTCTTGGAGTACTGACAGGGTTAATGTAATACATATCACCTTGAGATCTGGACAGAGAACCTTCCTAAAAAGCACTGTGAAATGAAAATGGTCATAATGAGAAAATAAAGAAGGGATTTTTAAAAAGAAAAAAATGTAAGTGAACAGAATATTTCTTCTCACTGCTTGTTTGGTTCTGTTCAACGAAATGACCTGTGTTATCATCTTCAATACTTTCATGACTGTCCAGGTAATATGTATAGGAAATACCAAATGTAGGAGAATTAGTGAGAAATGGTTGAAGAGGGGTCACCTCAGTCACTAAAGGAGGAAGAATTGCACTGAAGTTGTTCAGCATTTTCAGACAGAGGTATGTGTATGTTTAATGAATTCGTTGCACTTGTGTTATTTACAGCTACCTGAGTGCTACCAAACATTTACATTTATTTGAAATTCTTTCTGCATCCAAGTAAGGGTGCAGATCTAACATTTTTATGAGCTCTCTCTGGAGCTGACCAATACAACAGAGCAGACAAGGAATAATTATTGTAGACATACTCCGAACAGAGCACTGAGCACATTACTACTATGAGATGACTAAAAATAGTATCCCAGAACTTGCCTGTAGAGCTCTTGTCTGTGCTGAAGAAGAATGGATGTGCCACTTAGAGCCTATTATTTAATGAGAAAGGCAATGTTGACACAAACTAAATTGCTTTAAAGCAAGGTCAGTCATTTTTCATAAAGAGAAAGCCTTGCGTTTCTACCAGTCAACAGTTCCCACCAGTGACCTGATTAGGCTGACACAGATACAGCAATGGAAGAAATTATTCTACTATATTTAAACTGAGAGATGCTTCTGGTTTTCAGTTTAGCTGAGCTGAACAAATATTAGCTTGGAATGATCTGAAACTGAAACTTTTCAATAAAATGAGTAATTTTTGTGGGTTGAATGAAGAACTATATCCAGCCATGACTAAATTGAAATTTCAACTGCACCTTCAATAAAAGCAAGAGGCTTAACTCATGAAACGAAAAAAGCCGAAGTCAAGCTCTAATTTGGAAGGCAGTTCAGCTTGAAACTATTTTTCTTTTATTTATTATGAATAAACCTTTCCTAGGGAAAAATCCTTCAGTCCTGTATTTCAAAAATAAGTGCATGTAATTTGAGGGAAAAGCAGAATCTACATCGCTTATTCAGTTCTCCCCAGTTGCAAAATCCTGTTCTTGGTGGAGATGACAGTGAACTCTTCCTGCAAAAGATTCATTTTGGAAAAGGATGTCTCTTCACATAACAAATCACCTGCTCCCTCTTTGAATTTGTCAAGACTGGAGTCTTGAAGTGGAGAAATAAATTATCAAATTGAGCAGAGGTGATGGCAAGCACTGCTCCTTTCTCAACCTCACTGCTTGCAGGGCTGTTCCTCATTCTTTTCCTCACTCTTGCTGCCAGGCACCACTTTCCCCTTTCTTAAGTATAATTTTGGAGAAACAATGTCAAGAGAAAAGTGGTTTGTTGCCATGAGAAAGTATTTCCAATGGTTGCCTGAAAGAACAGAAACAGAATCAAGAGCAGAAAGTGAAGCAGAGCCTTGATCTACATTGTTACTTTTAATAAGAGAGGCTGTACTAAATCAGAACTGAACAATGTGACCCAAAGAGCTGTGAGGAGAGCTGTTGCAGGAGAATATCCAGTTACAGGAATGAGGAGATAGGAGAAGAGGGAGGAAGGAGGACTTGCTCTGAATTATAAGTACATTTGGCTCCACTGCTCCCCTAAGATCCCTCCTCAGGCACACTGGGGCAGAGGACAGGGAGAGCAGAATGTACAGACTGTGTTTGGGAGTAGCAAGGATTGTGTTCACCTGGAAAAAAACTGAATAAACATTTGCCGAGTTTTGTGTCAATCTGTTGAGTCCCTCTTACAGCTTACTGGTGTCTCTTCTCTGGGGCATCATTAGTTTTCATGAACCTCGGTGTTGCACTTTTTAAATTTGTTTCCTTTTGTTTTGGCAGACAATCACTTATGAAGGAAGCCTGGCAAATACAATGTGATCCAATGCAGACTGTGCTATTTCATCAGATCAGAGAGATGGTGCCTACTTCAACTTCTGTGTGTGCCAAAGCTGTGAAGCCCTGTGACATCACTTTATCTGTCAGTGTCAAAAACTTACATTTCCAGGCTTTTTCAGCAGAGGCGTCGGGCTATTTGAGGTTAACGGACAAAGCATTTGCAGTAGTTGCCTCTTCTTGCTATTCATGGTACACAAGAAGTCCACCAGCACAGAGCAGCTTTTCAGGAGGACTTGGATCTGACAACATCACTTTGGAGCCACATCACTGAAACATTTTCATGAAGTAGCCAGAAATATTTATTGGAGAGCCTGTGATTTGAAAGCTTCCAGTCTGATGAAGTAGAAGAAACCAGAAAAGCAGTCATCCTGCATCTCTACTGTTGTTGCCTTGAATTGTTTACATGTATTATTTTTCTATTGATAAGTGCATTGAATATCAACTCTCCTATGATTTTTGGCAAGTCTCTTTATCTGTGGCAAAAAATAACCCCTCCATTTCCTCCATATCTGTAACAATTATCATTGGAAAGTCTTTTGCAGTGAGGGAGTAAGAGAGAATTTAATGAATTCCGTATTTTAATTAATAGCTTGATGAATTATACTGGAGAAGAAATAGTTGCTGTAATTGGTCAAGGACTAACAAAAGAGGAGCTATGATGAAATGTATTGATATTTAACATATTCTGCCTACAGAAGCAACTTTTTTCACTGGAGTGGGATTTGTTGCAGAGCAGTGGCATTGTGGCATTTGTAGACACTTTCTCATCACTAAGGGATAATAGGTTTAATGATGATGTGAACAGATTGCTAACTGCTGTGGTGGGCTTTCCAGGCTGGAGGGAGGAGGTTGGAGTCTGGCAGTGTCAGCAGGTGCCTGGCAAGAAAGCACAATTGGTTTCTATGCCCACATGTCCTGACATTTTTGTCTTAATTTTTTTCTTGTGGTCTCTGGTTCTGAGCAGCAGTTTTATTGTAGAGTGCTGTTGTATCACACTGAAGCTGTTCATTGTGGGCTGTAATGTGCTCTGAGCAGACTGAAAGACACTGCTCCCTCAGGACTTAAAGGTGATGTTAGTGTGTTCACACAGTTAGATGCACATTAAAGCCTCTTCACCGCTTTATTCTGTGTCTCCTACCATGTATGGTGTATCTGTGTATGGTGAAATGGGCCCATTTGATTTTGAAGAAATTTGTTTATGAATCTAGTGCAATTAAAATTGTTAAACATAATTAACAATTCTGTAACATTATTGTCTGATGCTGTAAAACAAACGGCTGTTCTTATTTTAGACCAGCTTCTGAGGATTCAATAAGCCTCTGATAAATAACTTCTTGGTTGACCTGGGAAATGGGAAAGTGTCCAGACCACCTTGCTCTGTCACTTTTTGAAGTTGAAGACAGACTCAAACCAAAGCCCCCCAGACAGCTCACCAAATGGCCTAGATGTGCTCTCAGTGGCTTGTCAGCACTGCAGGAATTAGGGCTCTTATGAGGTGCGGGAGGATGTACCAAGAATTATTTATACCAAACTTCCACTGGCTTAAAACACGTGATGGATGAGATTCAGAATTAAAAGAATTTCTCTAAGGTAGCATGTGGCTACTGAGTCATACTGTTAAAAAAATAATTCTGCAGAAATTGCAACAGGAAAATGTGTTTGAGGGGTTGGTGCTATTCATAGAGGTGTTAATTCCTCCAGAACTGGTATTGGAGGTGGTGAGTTCCACCATATTTTCCTGTTATTTGAATTGCCATCATTTTTATAAGGGCTGTTAGACCTTCAAAACTAAAGCTACCTTGGCCAATCAAAGGTTATTAAAGAGCAGTTGCATCCTGCCATACATTGGTGAGTGTCTTTGCCCGAGTAAGTCATAAAGTAGCACTGAGCAATTTTTACAGTTTCCTAAGGGAATCTCCTGCAACAATTATGGAGAAGGCAGGGAGCCAAAAGGAGGAAAGTGGAGGTGAATTCCAAGTCAAAGCAGAGCAGAAAATACAGCTCCAGTTCTGAGAGTGTAGGAATTTGTTTTTAGTAGAGGTCTTGCCACATTATACTCAAGAAATATTATGATTTCTTCTAGAGCTTCAGCTCCTCCTCCTTACTACTTGTCCCAGAGCAAATGCACCCTCCTTGCATGGACACCTGTGCCCCAAAAGTGGGTAGCAATGGGGGAGCACTGACAGACACATCCACAGACACGTCCTGAGCTGCAGGTTCACAGCTTGATGTTTTGAAGCATATGTAAGGTAGTTGTTAAAATTTGTCTTATTGCTTGTGGATATTGTTGTACTTATGATGTGACTGTCCTCACTCCCTACAGTAGTGGAGCCACCAGACAGTGTCTGTGTCAGACCTTTTAAAAAGGTCCCAGCACTTCACTAGGAAACAATGAGGCATCATCAGGAGAAGTGGAAGGATGATGGGGATTTAACTGAATGCACTTTCTTTTCTTTAAAATTTATGGTATGTAAGACACTTATTAGAATATGCAATTAACCTTGAGTTCCTAAAATTGTGCTGTATTTCTTTCCTTAGAATACAATTCCAAATGAACTGCTAGCATAACTTCAGAAATGTCCTTGAGGTATTTAATATATATTAATTTAACAGGTGATTTTATGTACAGGTGGAGAACCATATAAATACTCATTCTTGGCTATAAATATTAGATTTAATCTTGGTAAGGGCATTTAAAATAAAAGTGAAATATAGGAGGGTATCAATTCCCAGGTCACCTAATTAAGTGGCATCCTTGCTTTGTAATTTTTATTGTGCTAAACAAGGAATGTGTGTACTAATTAAGATGACTAATAGTTATGTTCAATCTAATTATAGCATTGCCAGGAGGCACTATAATAATTAAAGGTCTGTCAATGTTTTTACTACAAAATCTTGGTGTTAGTGGTGTACAGTATTGCAGCTCAGCTCTACTTGCTGCCTTATGATGTGGTAGAATATTTCACACTGCATGTACTGTCTTGATTTGAATTGCATTTATTTACTTGAAAGACATCTTTTTCTTAGTGTTTGAGATGGAAGGTTCAAAGTGAAAATACTGTTTATTGGTTTTGAAGCACACCGAAGCAAACTTCAAAAGTTTACATCACCACTTGTTCTATTTGCATAAATATCAATATTTGGTTGTTTATTGGAGTGGAATCTCCTGTGTTAGACTGAATGGGAAATCCAGCAGGAACAAGATCTGACCAGAGCTTTGTGTCCAGTGTTTTTGTTTGAGAAGGTTCAGACTGGTATAGAATGGAGGATTTACTATTTATTTTATTCTTACAGAAGGCCACGTCTTTTTACTGGGTCTGTAAAACATACCTGTAGTTCACACAGGCTCTGCTGGCTGTAGGTGTAAGGGGTGCTTTGGAGTGGAATTTATTAGCAAATCAGTATCTATTGTTTCATGTCCTGCCCTGAATGGAGAAGATCATTGTTAAGACTAACTATTTCCCACTAACTTGTACATTGTGATCTACTAAGGCCTTGACAGACACGAAACAGATTTGGTGAAGAATGATAAATAAATGCGGATTCAGAACAATGTATTTAAACAATAAAAGCTTTTTCTTTATAAAGACTATGATATGCCTCATGAGAAATCTGTTTAAAAATATTACTACACATGCTGAAAAATTATTTCAGTTACAGATGCTGTACCTCTGGAGAACAACAGAAATATACCAAGTCTTCTCAGAAATTCATGAGTTTCTTTTGGTTGAATTTTTTCAATTTTGGGATGATGAAAAGGCAGAACAGGCTGGACAAATCTCACTTTCAAATAATCTAAACCACTGTTCCTTGGTGCACCTGTGGCAGAGCTGTGTTCTCTCTCTCTAGCAAGAATGACACTTTTGACCTGAATTTTCAGGGTAGTCACTGTACGACAGGGTGACAGAAATGATGATTGTCAGGTATGCCCTGGTGTGCATCAGTCCTGCTTATGCTGGAAAATTATCCACAAGGTAACGCTGCTCCAAATGAACAGTGTCTGTAAATACCATGGGACTCATTAAGAGCTGTGTCTTGGCAATCAGCAGTTTCCACATGGCAGTGGTGAGTGAGGATCTTTCATAGGATATTTCATGAGCTGCCAGAGCAAGAGAGGAAGTGGGGCCGATGCAGAATTGTTTTCCTGTAAGCTGAGAATCTCGGTTCAGCATGGTCAACACATTAGTAGTAAGGTTGCTTTTTGTCACCAAAATGCTCACCTGGAGCATCACCAGTCTCAGAATCTGATCCACTGTGACCAACTTGATTTATTTTGTGCTTCTGGCCTCAATGGCTGAGGCACCTTCGTTCAAACTTCGGTTCTCAGAGCACTTTCTGAAGTGCTGCTCTGCCTTCTACCTGTTCTCTAAGAGCTTCTCTGAGAAGTTCAGATTCAGCTCTGCCTAATTCCACAGACTCTGAACGCAACTCGTCTCTGGCTGCTGCTTACTCGGGGTGATTTGTTTTAAACCATTCTCTAGTTTATAGCTTCCTCCTTCTCCAAATGGAAGATCCCTCAAAGCGAGAAAAACAGCTCATCAGCCTCAGCTGCTTCCTTGCCCCAGGTGTGGTAGCACCTGGATATTGACTTTGCAAATATTCTTGGTGCCCAGCGTTCACTTTACATCATCATACAAACACTCTTCTTTTACCCTCTCGGAGATCAAAAAAAGTTGACAATTGGTGTTTACTGTTATCTTTTGTATGCTGCTTGTTTGCTAGACAATTTGTCACCCCTGTGTCAGTTATTTCATTCAAGAGGGTCAGTGAAGAGCAAAATAATGCAAGATAAGCAAAAGCCTCTTAAAATGAGCTTGGAAATTCACTAATGGCTTTAGTTTTCTTACGGAGGGTCTGCTGCTGCTCATGTTAAAAACACATAGGAAATGGGATGCTGCCTGAACCATGAACTGAATATCTTTTTGTGTAACAGCAAGAGATTTGAGGGGTTTTTTTTCCATATTATCTGATTAAGTAAATGAATAAAGAATTCCAGCTCTTTGTCTATAGTTTACTTCTCTGGTGTAAGACTGGATGAATCTCCTCAGTCTCCACTAACTTTCATTTTCTCACATCAGCTGTGTACATTTGTTAGCTGGTAAACTAGTGGTTTGTGGAATTTTTTACTCAAAGCCTTCAAATTCAACTTGAACTTTGCTATTGTCAGAGGTTTATTATTAATGTGATTTTGTGTAAAACACGCTGGTTGTGCACCAAAACCACAGCAAATGAGTCCAAATAGTTGAGGAACTGTATAAGAAGTCTTGACACCAGGTCCTCCCATGCTTAGCATGTCCAAATCCTTCTCCAAGCTCGAGGCATGTCTCATGTTTGAACTGTTCCCCAAAGGTAGTGTGACTTCAGGCATGACGGCCAAGGGTGACTTGTTAAATCTCCCATTTCACACCATCTCTTTGGTAACTCTTTGTCCTGTCACTTATCCGTTAGTCAGTAAATATATCTCCTGTCCAGAGTAAGTGTGAGCTTTTCCCTGGGCCTGTTCCCTTATGGCTGTGACCAGCAGCCCCATGGTCTGTGCTGGGGAGGGTGTGAGGGTCAGTGCCTGGACACTGGAACCAAGTCAAGCAGAATCAGACTCCTCACTTTAAGAGCTCAGTACTTAATAGAGTATTATTTTATTTGTTCCCTATCAGTATTTAGCTTGGAACACACAGGTGTGGGCATCTCCTGTGTTAGTGTTTACTCTTTGTTCCTATTTTGACAGACCTTAGGATTGTGTTCCTCACATCCCTGAATATGGACGTGTTCTCAGGTCACACATATTCTGTTTCTAGTACCTGTATTTGGCCCAGGTTGGACTGTGCACTGGACTTCAGTGGCTTTTCTGTGATGTGAAAAGCCTTGGTCCAGTGTGTCTCCAAAGAAAAATTCAGTCATAGGACATCTTGCTTGGATCTTTCAAAGAGTTTATTCTGATGGTTTCAAATGAGAGGCTTGAGTTTGAGAGGTAGGTGTTTTTCACAGCCTGTCTTGGTGATGATCACTTTGCTTCTGAATTTCATTTGATATGTCTCACAATTAAGAATTGCACAGCTGTGAGAATGTAGGTCAGGAGTCTCTTTATTCTAAGTATGATTTGTTTTCAAAGAAAAAAAAACCCAAACAACTTTAAAGGGACTGAAAGAGAACAAAGCGCAGAAAAATTACTTAAAAACAAACTTTTAATGAAGCTTTCTGCTGCACACTTAAAGAACAGAGGTATTGTGTTTCCTGGGGCACTATTAACATAGATGAATTACCTTTATGTGCTGCCACGTTATACTAAGACTCTCCTGTTTATTGTGACTTCGCTGTAAGCCGCAGCCTACTAAGAGTCTGCTGGGAATACTGGTCCCAAGACTGTGAGTTAGGGAGCAAGGGGCTGAAGAGTTGGACTTTTTAAGAGAAAGGGTCTCTGCAGATTTAATCGTCCAGCTTTTACAGTAATTTCACTTTAGCTGCCCATCTGTGCAACCCATCTTTGTGCCTGTAAAATTCTCCTGCCCTGGCACAGCTGTCCCCAGACTTCTCTAAGCTGGAACATGAGCAGAAGGGGTTCCCCTCTCTCTGGTGGAGCGTGTGGGTATGAGAGCCAGTGCTGGATTTCCCAGGGCAGCTGCTTGTCTCTCTCTCACACACACACACACACCTGAATCAGCAGAAACTGCCTGGCTTAAGAGGCATTGAATTTAAAATTCGGTTTCTTCCTTGTGCTAAGACCAGGATTACCCTGGAGGCACACAATTGATTATTTTTCCCTTACAGCAGCACAAGCTGAAACAGAATGGCCATAATGGAAGACATGAAAATGCTAAACATTAATATTTAGCACGTAGCAGCCTGAATTAAGGACCTTTTATGTGAGACAAGACACAGAACAAAAGCACGTTCCTAAAACCACTCTACTGCAGTAGTGTGAAACAGAAGATGACTGTACCAAATGTTTGAGGGGGCAGGAGGCAGCAATGAGACAATGATTACTCCAATGACCAGCAGCCACAGCACCCCAGCTGCCCAATATTATAGCAGAAAGTTTCATGTAGATTGTGAGCAACTTCTAATCATTTGCTTCACTGAAAAGCCACATTTTTGCACCTTAATCTTTACCTGATCTGTTCTTTAATTCAAAGGATATCGAGGTACTGAGTGTAGAAATTAACACGAACGTGTATTTACCTGGTTCCTGACTTGTTGCTAGAACAGAAATTAGAGATAAATAAGCACCTGTGAAATTTAATTTCACCCTTTTGTGGGGCTTACAACACCCCCTCCCCCAAACAGACTATGCTTGTTTGAAAACAAGGTAAAAAATGTATGTGTAACTGATAGAAAGTAGCACTCAGACAGCTGGTTACTAGATTGATTGGAACTGAGTTGGATTAATTGATTTTCCTGCATTTGGCAGGAGCAAGGTCTATCATAACAATTCTGAGCAATTCACAAGCATTAACTAATCATTCACCTCTTGCTCTCAGGTATCATTTCCCTTCCTATACAGATGGGAAAAACTTAGTAGTCAAGGATGAGTCACTTTCCCCAGGTGAAGCATCCTGCTGGACATGCAGCACAGGGGTGCCATGAGGAGCCCTGTCTCTCAGTGATCCTTGGCACTTTGATTTCACCTTGTATTTCTGGGATACAGAGGCCGGGTTAGACTGTGTTTGCAGAGCAAAAGAGGTATAGTTTCTGCAAATGTTGCATATAGATATTTCCCTAATTCACAGCAAACATTGATGAAATATTATGATTCCAAAAACACAGTGAGGTGTAGCCAGCCTTTGCGGTTTCAGACAAATATGTTGCAAGTTTGGAAACCAGATGTTTCTCCCATCTGTAATATTATCATTCATGTCCTCTCCTAACTCTGAAAACAAGATTAGGATAGATGGCCTTATAAATGCCTACAGCACTGAAGACCACTTGTCCTGGCCAGGAGATTTTACCTTCTCCATTGGATAGAGCCAACGAATTATCAGCAAGATCAAATACAATACATCCACTAAGAGTCTCATCTCTCTGATTTTCTTTACTCTTCTTCTTTCATTTTGGGCTGAGATATTAATAAAAAAATGACAAGCCAGAAATCAATGTCAAATATAAAAAGTGTTTCTTATCCACGTGAAACCTAATACTGCATTTCCTGCAGTGGCAGCAGTGATTGATGAAGCTGACATGTAGGAACATTCTCTTGTTGTGACAAGTTTGATAGAGCCTTTGACTTGATATTTTTTTTCCTGATAGATAAAAAGGAAACAGGTGTGGCAGGCTCAATATGTATAGATTTTTTTTTTTGTACAGTTGCTGTCTTCTGAGGAATCCTGATCTTTGGAAATAAATATCTTTGCGATTGAGCAGTGAGCTTTTCTTCGGCTTTCCTTGTGATGTCTTTGGATACTTTCACTTCTGCAGCATCATTTCCTGTCCTTCCATGGCATTGACATGTATCTTTCTGCCAGCCAGTACATAGTGGTAAAATCAATTGTTGTTTTACTACTTTTACAATCCCTGATCTTTCTTACAACTGTTAATTGAGATCGCTCCTTCATTCTTCTATCCTCCATCACACTACCTTCTCTTAACCCTGCCTCTCCAGCTAAAGTTGTAGGCTGGTGTGCTGCATTGAGCAATGTTAATGTCAATAAAAATTAAATGGTGAGCACTTGGTTTCACAGGGTACTGCTGTTTCTAGAGAAGCATTTCATCATGGTGCAGGGAAAAAAATAGACTTATTAATCATTTAAACCAAGGGATAAAATGAGATAGAACTACAGAGAAGAGCTCTGAAAATGAATATCTCTTTTTAAAACCTGGACTTTAAATACTAGAAACATGAGGCAGAGTCCTGCTAAAGCCTGTCAGCCTAAAGCCTAACACACAGTGTAAGTGCTACGTTCATTAGATGTTCTGCCAGGTTGGTAGGATTGATTCACCCCCAAATGAAACGACAGTTTGCAAACCTGAAAGTTAACGTGGCCATTGAAATGCTGAGAGAGGGGGAGTGCCTCTGATGTTAGCTAACTTCTATTTTGTGTGCTTGTCCAAAATTTGTAACTGTAGCTCCGTGTTGCTCGTACAGTTGTCTCCCAGGGAAGGATAGGGGAGAACTGGGGCCAGCTCTACTGATGGGATTGATGGGCACAAAGGTGATGGTCCAGCTCCTCCAGGAGAATGGAGGGAGGAGGCAGGGTCGTCAGGCATTGTGGAAGGAATCAACCATCAACTGGCTGAGAAGGCACAGGGAAGGGCAACAGGGAGCAGCCCCCTCTGGAAACAGGGACAGAGCTACTTCTTATTACTGTGTTATGGTCTGGTTGTTAGAAAAGCCAAACCTCTGTGGAGGAGAAACTCAGGTTTCTTTTATTTTCTATGTTGTGGAAAAGTGTCTGCTGTGGGCTCTGTCACTCCATGCCATGAGCCAGCCTCAGGAAGCCAGGAATTGTCATTCAGAGGCAACTGGCTTGTCATGGGGACTTTTAGGTCATTATCTTTGGAATTTTGTTGCAAACATGTTGTGGGGTGTCAGGCTGCACAGTTAAAAAATGGAAACCATCCTTCTCAAGCCGCAACAAGCTGCTTTGAAATGAATGCTACAGAGAGAACTAGGAACATAACACATGTTCAACAGTGTGCTTAGAAAAGATCTGTATTTCTGAGATGTCTTCTTGACAGCATTAATGTAGTTTAGTTAATTAGTTAATTAGTTTTTCTGAATTTCTTTGGTGGTCAAACTCACCACAGCTACACCCTCCATAAGCAGTGCAATTCAGGCCTGCTCTGCCTGTCTTTGGAGCCAGGTGATTTCATGGTTCAGGATGGGTGCTATAAAATGGGAGACAATTCTGAAGTTGAACTAACTTACTTCAAAGTAGCATAATGAATTAGAGATCTCTACAAACATCTGAAATGCCACGATTTGAATTCCTGTCTGGTTTGGTTTGAACAGCTATAAATAAAAATAATTCAGAGGAAGTGTCTTTACTGATTAGAAAAAAAATCAAAATAACATTGTAACATCAGATGTATCATTAACTTTTGTCATTTGCTTCTGAAGAGAACAACGCATTTCTTGCCTGAGATAAATCAATTATTTTATCATGTGTGAACTCTGCTAGTGATAGAGTATCTGTCATGTCTATGAATTCATGAAGCACTTGCAGATTACTTTTGTCAATAACAGCTCCTCTGAGCAGTAAAAATATGTATTCTTCAAGTCTCTGTAGCCCAGAATGTCTGGCTGTAGCTCCTGCCACAGCATTGGTTGGAGTCCAGGAATCTCAATGTTGACATAATGATCATTGGCACACTAACTTTTTTAAAAAAGGAAAAAATAGTACAAATTAAACAGGAATGGTTATCGAGATTATGCCATTTCTCTTTTATTTCACCAAGAGCAAGGCAGAGACATCTGGTCTGTGAGCTTGGGTTAGTATCTAAAACTTGTTCACAGAATTTAAATGTGAATTTCTAGGAATTCAAAAAATTAAATGGGACAGGTTGGCTTTCAGACTGGAGAGCAACTCCAGGTGATGAAGCAAAAAATCTTTCTTTTTTTGTTTATTTTAATTTAAGAAGTGAGTACATCTCATGGTAGCAAAGTGCAGCTTCCTCAAGAGTTAATTTTTCTGCCCTCCTTTTCCCTTGAGTTTATTTTAAGTTATCTTAATCACATGCTATAAAGTAATTAAAAATATAGGTCTTTAGATCCTTCCCTCAAAATGGCTCAGAAGGGAGTATGTGGGTCAGGGAAATGTTGGCACTGGAGTCTCATCAGACTGTGACAAAATAAATTATTCCACCATTCACGAGGGCAGAATATAATGAGGTTTGACATAGTGAAAACTGAAGCTCATTTTGTGCCTGAGATTTTACATATAATGGTGGTTTTGAAACATCCCCAGGAGGTGTTTGTGCAGCTGTTTGATACTACGAGTTTTCTTTACAGACACTTAAACATTAAGGCTTGCAGGAGCATCTGATACAGCTGTGGCACAATGTAGGTTTCAGGGGAGCAGGAAACAGATCAAACCCACCTTTTTGTCTTGCAAATATTTGGGGACTCTAAGGAGGAAACCACCCCACACCGTGATTT
Organism: Serilophus lunatus; assembly: GCA_013399895.1. NCBI lineage: Eukaryota > Metazoa > Chordata > Aves > Passeriformes > Eurylaimidae > Serilophus > Serilophus lunatus. The sequence continues at coordinate 1,631,998 of VXBA01000527.1, forward strand.
AGTGGAAATAGCCCAGGCAGCCCCCTTGGCTGACACGAGGGGATTTGGATTAACGGCCTGGTTGGGCTGGAAGTGCATACTCTGAGCAGAAACACTGCTCTGCACCATGGGCCGTTACCAAGATATGATCTGTCAAAACTGCTACATTGGGGCAAAACGTGTCAGGTGAGAAAACTTCTGTGTGTAACAGAAGTCCAGAATCTGACTGAAAACATTTCAGCTCACTGCTGAGAAGTGTTGGTTAGAAAGAGGAGCACTAATGTTTTCGGCATGTGTGTAAGTGGGCAGAGCATTTTGAGATCTGTTAGTCCTGGCCGTTTTTGTGATCTGTAGATTTGGCTTCTGCTGTGGGAAATACCTTTTTTTCTGAAAACAGAGAGCAGATGCTAATGTGCAGTTAGTAAAAAAACATCAAAACCACATGTGAATTTATAGACATTGGCTGCTGGCTGGCTCAGCAGAGCTGCAGCTCCAAGAAGAGCCCAGCCAGCGGCCAGGTTCCCACTGGAGATGGTAATTCTGTGAGCAGAGCCCTGGAGGGCAGTCACATCTGCCATGGTGCTGCACCCACCAGCTGTCCTGCCATGGGCTGGACACACAGAAACACCTCCTTCCAACAGTGCTCCCCTGTGCTGCCCTGCCACTGCCCATAAGATGCTCAGGAATGCTCATTTCTACTTTTATTAGGAACAGAACCAAGGTCTATCTGACCCATACTTTTATATCCACTGTAGGGGAAGATGTGTTTGGTAACTATGTTCACAATGTGATAAATACATTTTCTCCCTCCCCCACACAGAATGTCACAGTTGCAAGAACTGTAAGTATCACAAAGCCCTGGTAGCTGTGGATTTTATTGGGCTGTGCCAGGAGGCAAGGATGGCTTCAGCCCCTTAAGTCATGGAAAATGCCCCAAGTGCAAAACTGTGTTAATCAGATCATACTCAAGAGGGAAAGGTTGTGAACCTGATGCCCATGGAGTATCTGGGGATTTTTGAAAGGAAAAACCAAGTCTGCTGTAATAGCAGTAACATGGATTATATTTTTCTGTTCTGCAATTTTGAGTATTACCTTAATTAATTTTCCATCGTGGTGGCAATACGATCCAGGATCTGAGTTAACAGATCCTTGGGAATCCTTTGGCAGATAAAACAGTGGGGATTCCTGAGACCCCGCAGTGCCAGCTGCTGGGAACTGTCTCATGAATCCAAGAGCACATTGCCTGTGTGTCTGAGAGTCTCATACCCTCCTCCCCTTATGCCAGTCTCCCTCACTCCAAGAGCCCAGAGACAGAGCAGAGGGAGATGCCTCAGCTGTCACCCTACTGGCTCTAAATACTAACACTCCTCTGCCACCTTCCACATAGCAACTGAAGGGTTTTTTCAGGATTCCCGAATAAATGACACCCAGGCTCAACTGCAGCTTGTCAAGAAATGACCGCCAAAACATCCTTCCTGCGCAGCACAGACATGTCAGCACTCCTTACTCCATTCTCCATGACTATTTAACTGTGGTAATCTCTAAACAACTGCTCAACATTTACAATGAGAGTCACTTAAGTGCTGTCATTGCATTGAAAATATAATTTATTTTCCCTCTGCAGTGCGGGTACCCTGCTGTGAGGGAATGATCTGAGCTGGGAAGCTACTGATCTCTGTCCTATTCCCCTACTCTTCCCAGTAATGTCTACATAAAAAGTCTAAGAAATAACATCTATATGGTACTTTGAATTTGTGTGCCTGGAAAACCATTTTCAATCACTTATCAAATGAATAGTGATATTTCTACATCTTCAGCAGTTCCAGAGACATTAATTCAGATTATAATATAGCTGCAGGGCTCTGGATTAGCAACTTCCCCAGGCAGTGGATTTGCAATTGGACTGTAAAGCTATATCCAATATGGCTCTCAGCTGGAGAAAAGACCCATCAAACATCTGATTTAGAGCACTTCCAAAAAATAAAACATCTAGGGGAGTGGAGGAGAGAAAATTCACCCAACCAGTGTGGCTGCTTCCGTGCTGAAGATCTGTAGTTCCCTGAGAAACAACAATATAGATGGTCAAACTGTAATTAAGGCTAAAACAAGGTGTTTTGTTTTGGAATGCTTTTCCAAATGCTTTGGGAGAGAAACCTCTTTCAACTCTCCTGTGCAGATATTGTTTTTTCAAAATGGAGTTTTAGTTCATTAGCACTTTTTTCAGAGAGCCAAACTTTCTTAGGAGGTGCAATGCTGAACAAGTTACTGGCCTCCAAGGAGCACAGGCTGATAATTATGCCATCTGATCCAGAATATTTCACATGTTAAGGCTGTTTCAAATTACCATTTTCCATATAAGCAAAGTGGATCTGTTCCTTCACCTGAGTGACTGACCTGTGTGGTGACATCATCTTCTGGAAGAAAAAGAGCTCTTTTTTTGGCCGTTGGGTAAATTCACAGTACAGTAAAGTGACTTGAGCAACACAGGTGACCAAGGACTACCTAAATGACATGAGTAAAAACCCAGACGATCTGCATGGCTGATGGTCTCAGTGATGTAGTCCCCAGTTTTCTATGTTACTAGATTTTTTTTTTAAGTCTAATATCTCAATAAGTGCCAAAACAAATGAAAGAAGAAAAAGTCAAAATCTCCATCTGAAAAAAAAGGCTTTCTGTTTTTTAATAATGGAATGTTTGTCACAGTCTTCTGACTAGGACTTTCTTCTAGTTGCCCCCAAATTGACAGGCAGACAAACTCTTTGGGTTTGGAGCTAGCAGGATGCAAAGGGTCTGGACAGCAAGAGGGTGGAGACAGTTTGAGGACAGGCTGTGCCTGAAAAGCTCTGATGATGGGCCCCAGGAAACCCGGGACTGGAAAGAAAGTGATATTTTAGGGATTTTGTTGTCAGATACAGCTGGGAGTAACAGAGTTGCCCTCATAATTTTTTTTGCAAGAATAAGGGATATTGAACTGCTTCCAGGTAGCATATGCTTAGGATCCCACTCCATGTTAGCTAGATCTGCAACTGGCTGGAAAGCAGATTTTATTCTGTATTGTGGGAACTGTATTGGGAATTCTCAGAGAGAAAACAATTGAAATTAAAAGACTAGTAAACAATTTCCACTATTCCTGCATGGGGAGGCGGATCCCACCTTAGCAAAATGCTCCAGCCTACCTTTGTTTAGAAAAATATCTATTTCCACACTTGCTGATTGGAGCAGTAAATTCAAATGTCCTTTTCATAATTTCCTGGTTTTCTTTTGTTTTTTATTTTATTTGGATGTTGATAAAGAGTCTTTCTAGACAGAGTTCAAAGTAAGATAGGAATGTATCAGTATTTCCTGACTGTTGCCAAGGGAGTCACAGCTCCCTTGGTGTGAGTTCCAGCTGATGGTCTTGCTACTATTTTTTTGCAGTTGATCTAAGTAATCTATCTTCTTCAGTCAGCCAAGTTAGAACCAATAGGAGAAATAAAAATAGTAGCTCTCAGACTTTCTGCTTGTCTCTACAGTGTTTGAAGTCATTATCTGAGTCATGACAAAGTAAATGCTGCTGACTGTGCTGTGCTTCACATACTTAGGTTTCACTGTCTAAGGCCAATGAGAAGATTTCCCTGGAAAAACTATAGTTACCCACTGATCATGCTTTGCTTGGTAGTCAGTTTGTCTAAGAGGTGTTTTGGTTGGGGATTTGCAGTTCTCTTAACTGCAAATGTGATGCTGACTGGTAACTGGTGCTACAGCAAAGGTAATAGCCAAAGCAAGTGGCAGAATTTCAGGGGTGGTGGCTACGTGTTTATGATTTTAAATGGAAAAATGTGTAAAGTGCCTATGATTCTATAAAGACACTGAAAGAATAAATAAAATGAATTGGACCATCTGGCACTCACAACTTTCTGTGTAGCCTTAGCCAGCAGTTCATAGGAAATTAAAACACGATAATATTGTCTCTCTCAATGGTTGTTAAGATTGATCATTGTGAAACACATGTAAACACTGAACTGGAATTTTTGGAAACAGCGTTGTATGCAAAATTGGCAGAAAATCACAGCGCTCTGGGGATCAGAATAACTGGAAGGGGAGCGCCAGTGAGCCTGGAAAGACTCTTGGATCTGCAGGACAAGTAATGGCTCATGTGAAATTGCTGGCTGCCAAGATGCTGACAGGCTGAAGTGCTGCTGGAGATGTGGCACTGCACAAAGCCATCTAATTTCTTGCAGTCTGTGGGCTTTGATAGGGCTGAGTGACACCATGCTCTGTTCCCAACTTGCTCATTGCCTTCCTGCACTCATCCTTCAGAAAGGGCTGTTGTCAGAAGGTTGTGAAGGGTGCTGTGATTAACAGACTCCGGTGATTGTGTTTGTAAACTCTTATTGTTTTGTAACTGCTAATGAGTAAATCATGGGGAGAGCTTGTAGGAACAGGCATCTTATTTAGCAATTTATAACCTATTGACCACTGGGCTTAGTTGATTTGAAAATACAATGTGCCTCTCCTCCTAATCTCATTTTTTAAATTCTTGGCCTATGCACAATAGATCTCAAATATTTTCTTCTATTTGAGCCTTTTAATGACATCAACGTTTTTTTTTAATAATAATAAATGTCAGTTTTAAGATTGAAGAGGAGAACATACTAATTGGAAATCTTTATTAAGCTCTAGTGCTTGATGTATTCATTTCCTTGTTCAGGTGGACAGAACTCTGAAAAGGAGGAAAGAGCTCCAAAGGATGCTGCCCATTTTTTTTCTGAATAAATATATTTGTTTTGCCACCTTCTTGTGATGTTAATGACACCAAACATAAATTGGGGAAGAAATGGACGATCCTGAGACTCTAGTCTGGCTGTGTGTAGTAGGTTATGGTAAAAAGCAAAGCTTGTTTTTATCTGAGCAGCAACTCGAGATATAATACCTACCTCAGAATGTATCGGCATATTGATGATGGATTTACCCCTATATGGGACTATTTGACTGGGATTATTAAACAAGAGATTCAGCTCTCATTTTAAAGTGGGCAGCCACAAAGAGCTCAAATAACAGGATTAAAGGAAGAGGCTGTGGGACAGAATAGCTTGAACTCCCATAGCAGAAATTAGAGGCAGGATTCACTGTGTGCCTACACAAACCAATGGGATGAATTGGTTTTGCTCCCTTTTAGTAGAGTTGTGGCCCATACTTGCACATTAGTGATGTGTCTAAAAAAACCCTTGGTTTTATTTGCTTCCTTTCTTCTATCTTTTTAAAGATGACAGTCATGGCTGAGACTTGTAAAAAGGCCACATCTCCACCCTGGACCCTTTCTGCACTTTGAGACATGCTGAGAACCTTTCCCCCTCCCAGGCCCTGACTGAGCAGGATCCAGAAATGCTTCTCAGTGCTAATAAACTGTTAGTGAAATTCATGTATTCTAGTATTTCATGTTGCAGTTCTAAAGAAAACTCTTTAAAATATGATGAAAGCTACACAAGTCAAGCTGATGCTTGCAGCTGGAATCCCTGACATCAGGCCATGAGCACAGGCAGAACTGAGGAAAGCCAAACTTTCATCCTGCAGTTCCTTCTTCTGGGAGAAGTAGCTGATATCCAGTGGTTTTAATAAAATTGATCTTTGGATAGGACTCATTTTATGTGGTTGTTACTGCCTAGAAATTAGGTGTCTGGTGTAAGCTACGTTCAGTAGCTGGCTGAGAGAGACAGGAATTTCTAGAGACCACTTGGTTCCACCTTGTTAGACATCTATAGTTAAGTGGGCTGACAGGAGTCCTGTTCATCATCCTGTGTTCTGAAGAATTAAACTGTTGATATCATAAGGTTTGACTTAATAAAGAAGCTTGTTTGTACACAGTATTTTACTAAAAATATTTCTTTCAACATGGTAAAGCTAGATGAAACTTATTTTTGGAGGGACTGAAAACCATAGCTTTTGTACACAAAATTAGTTGAAAGACTTATTTTGCTGCTCCAGGTGAAAATAAGTTCTTGAGTGTTTTTCATGTGGTGCTGTTCTGCTGAAACAGGGTGCAAAATATTCCCATCTTCAGAAGCTGATGAAGAACCTTTTGAAACTTCAAATTAATTGGGCTTGGTTGTTTCTGTGCCTCTTTCTTTGTTTCTACAGTCAGCTGAGTGAGAATTATTGACGGGCAACGTGCTGTTGAAAAGTATTCAGAGCCAAGGGATCTGAGAGAGACATGTTTTATTCAGTGTCAGGCTTCTGCCTGCTTGGTTGTGTGTAACATGGGACTCTGAACAGCGCTGTTGACAGTAGTCAACAAAACATTATACTTTGGCCTCAAAAAGTAGAGTGCAGGAAAAGGATCTTGAATAGTTATTTTTATAGGTACAGATCAGTTGAGGTTTTGTTTTCCAAAGCTAGTAAAGTGGCTAAATATAGGTTGATTTTCATGGAGATGGCAAAAAATGTTTCCAAATTTTTGACTTGTGTTGTCAATTGCAGGGTGGGCAGAGCCCGAAGAGGCAAAGGTTGAAAGGTTTTTATCATGGGCAAAGCAGCACACTGCCTCTTCACATTTTAATTCTGGAACATCTGTCTTGGTTTAGCTGAAAATTGAAAAAATAAATGAAAATAAAAGAATTTGCTTGAGGCATGCATGCAAACTTTCAGTCAGCCTAACGCATAAATGGCATAAATAACTGACAAAGGGTCTTACACCAGAAAGCACTGGGCAACTTGAATAATGATGACTCTGATCTTACAGCTACATCTAAGTACAAACATCCAATGTCCACTCTTTTATTAGGGTTTTGCTTACAGCTGGCATTCTTTCTTTTATATAGAAAAGAATTTTTTGGGTGGAAAAAAGAAATTTCTCTATGCCGAGGGTTGTGCAACTTGGCAGAAAAGCAAAAACAACTATTAAGTACTCTTCAAACTTTACTCTGGTTTCTGCATCTCAGACACAGTTTGTTTATTATGGTGCACTGAGACATTATTGACTATTTTTTTGACTTCATAGAGCTCCCGTAACTTGCATATGACAGAGATAATTTACAGCTCCCTAGAAGGGGCTGGTAGCTTTAGTGGCTGTGTTTTTCTGTCAGTGACTATAGCCAAAACACCAAGTGCTAAACTGGCCCTTCAGTTTCATCAGCAAAAATTATATGCTATGTGAGATCACCAGAGATACATTCCCAGAGCTGCAAAGGATCCAGCCATTTTCCCTGTTGCCCTCTGGCCATCCATCACTGATGCAGTGCTGGAAAGCCATAGCACTGCCTGTGCCTTTTGGTACTGCTCCAACACAGAGCTGTGGCATCATGTTTCACCTCTCACTGCCTTCACACAACCTCCTGCATCATGTGGTGCTTTGGCCAGTACAAGGTGAGATGCTCAGTTGAAGGACCTTTGTCCAGTGCATGGTATCAGTGTGAACAGCAGTAACCTGGCTCATTGAAGTGGAGCTGTTGCCAGTTTTTGTGATGTAGGTAAGACCAGAATGTTAAGCAGGCAGATGACTGATCAAAATGTGGCTGTTGAGGACCTTCAGCTCTGAATTGCCCTTTCTTACATCTGGCTGGGCTGCAGGTACCCATCCCTTCAAAGCTGGCTGCTGAGAACCTTTTCTTCCCATTCTTTAGTGAAATGGAGAGTATGAGGGAAGTGTTAGCTGTTACATCTGAGAGGGGAGGAAAGTAAAGAAGAGCTTGTGCATCAGTGGCCTGTACATAATTGTTAATTATTTTTTATTTATTTATTTTATTTTAATTTTTTTTTAGTAAGTGTTTTTTTGAATACTGGTACACTATTAAAAACCAGAATTATTTCTAATTGTTAAAATTGCAAGATCAGGTTTCTCATATTTAGTTTTGCCTTCTTGCTTTTTCCTGCTTCATTTACAAAAAGATGCTGTGTACAAAAAAAAATCCCAATTAATTGTTTGTTTGGGCGAGGCAGGGTTAAAAACTGAGCTCTCTTTCTGAACAAAAGCAACTGGGTTTTTGATTTAGCAATGTCTGATGCAGGGGATGTTCTTACTCCAAATTCAGTCACCATGGAAACAAAACTTCTCTTTAAGCATGCTGTATCTCTGACGGAGCAAGAGGCTTCTTTTTGGCAGACATTTTTCCATCTTCTTTGTGGATGATGAATACTTCTGGAATGAGCCACTTTCTTCTGTCTCCTCTGAAATGCATTGCTATTCTACTGTGCAATAGACAATGTTCCCCTTGAAACAAAGGCACCACTTTTCAATATGTTTCTGAAATCTCAGGAGGCTTAAGATCTCTCTTTTTCTCCAAAAATATCAAAAAATCAGAAAGTTCACATGGTGTGTTGGTAAGAATTTCTATTAAAAGTTGCTCTGACTCTCAGAGGAAGCATAAGCATCAAGTGATGTGGAAATTGCTATGGTTACTACTTTTATTATATTCTTAAGCAAAAAGTCACATCAAACTTGTGCAGACATTAGTAAGTAAGGAAAAACTTGCCTAGAGCAGAGCTCACAAAACCACTGTCCATGCTGTCTGTCTTATTCCTGGACTCGGATCTGTGGGTGCCTGGTATGTGATACTCTGCTTGTAGGGTGCTCTTGTGTGGCTCTTGATGCTCCTGCTGAAAGGGCTGACCAAGAACCACAATAATTGGTACAAAGACAGAAAATGCATGATGCTAAGCACTACATGGCTGGTAATGTGTGATATTGAATTTTACAGACCCTGCCTTTCCTCTCTCCACAGATAGGAACCACTGCTCTCCTCTGATGTGAAGAGAATGTCTTCATTTTTCATCTGATAAATACAGCCATGCCCTTCTAGCAGTAGCTGGGATGCTGTAGGGGTGACCTGGAGATGGAGACAGACAATAATGGGTCTGTCCACCTCTGGAGGGGGGTTCTGACCTCTTGGTATCAACTTTGAATGTGGAGAAGAGCATAAATTAAAACCTGAACCAAAAACCTTGAGAAGAAATGCCTACCTGAATGTGTTCTTTCATTTCATGGGGCTCACACCAAGATGCTTTTTGTTCAACTCATTGTCACTGCCATGTGGAGAGGAATGGCTCTGACGTTCGAGATATCAAATGTTGTGTGCCTCTGCCAGCATTAGTTTTGCTGTTCCTAAGATTTGTTAATGTTCACAGGCAGACTCATGAAGACTTCAGAGCTGAGTGTAGGAAATCAGTAGTAAAAGGCAGAGAATTCATGGCAGGATTTTAATTGCCTTAAGGAAATCGATGGAATCAGCATTCCTGGACCTCCTTATACTAATTACTATGTGAAAGTAAAAAAGAAAAGGACTAGCTCTTGCCCCAAAGCTTTATAATCTAAACACAGATCACACATTCCAGAGTGTATGGGAGAGGAATTGATGCTGGTTGCTGTAATATGCATTTGGCTTCTCAGGTGGTTTTGTGGTGATGGTAGCACAGGAAACAGAACTGGTAAACTCCAGTGAGTCCCGTATAGCAGGATCAGCTTTCAAATGTCACTTGTGCCTGAAGGGTCCAGTCAGGAATTTTTCACATGTGGTTAGCACACTGTTCAAAAATAATAAAACTTTGAACATATGTGTAAGCCACCAAATATTTGCATGTCTTGCCTTGTCCAGAAGATTGTACCTGCTACCTGTTTAAAGCTCTGTGAACAACCTCTGTTAAAAAGCTACAGCTACACACTTCTAATGTGTGACATTTTGGCTTTTTGTACCAGATTTTTTTTTCAGACAATTCTGCAAGCTGGAGAGGACTTGATGTTTCATAAAGGATTGTAGGTTTTGGTTCACTGACCTCCTCACTCGCTGAGCCCAGTTGTTATCAAAAGTGTAGCAAGCTGCTTCAGGACTCCAGGTTTAGGCTGGAAGGTCCGTGTCTGTTACAGTTCAGGATAATAACAGATATGACAGGGTCTTGCTCTGAACAAAAATCTCCAGGGCTACCTTAGCAGAGACCATTAGAAAGAAGCAGATGTGTATCAGTGCTGTTGGGATCGCTGCAGGTATAAATCCTATTGCACGGCCAAAAAAGTATCTCTGTGCCTATTTCCAGCACAGTCTCATAATGAAGCATTGGGGTAGTTCCAGAAATTTCATTTGTAGAGAGCTCTTCTTTTGTATCTCTGAAGTTATATCACCTAAAGCTTTGACATCTTGCTGCTGCATTATTGATACAAACCATGAACCTATTGTACTCATTGTATGGTATTGTCCCATGTGTTCCCTGAGGGGGAAATTACTCACTGTTAGCTCAAGTCTTATACTCCTATTGGAGGTTCTTCCTACTCACGTTTTGCTTTGTGGAAGAGTTTTGCCTAACAGCAGATTCACACCATAAAGAAAGTTCAAGTTTGGATGATATCAGCAAGAGGTCTGTGTCACACCGCTGTTTGGCTATGTCAAAAAATAAATTTGCTAAAGGAAGTTATCTATGTCATGAAGAATTTGGGGATACAGGTAACTTTTAGGTAAAGTAGCATGTTGCTGTGTTAAGTGGAGTGACTAGTTCAGAACAGCCTGCTTTCCTCAAAAAAACCGTACACAACAGCCCTGAAGAAAATACTTCAGGAAGCATGAGAACAGTTGGTAGGGGAAAGGAAATAAGTGCCAGTCTGGCAGAATTAAGGAAATAGGCTCAATAGTATCTGATTAATGAAACAGACCCTGCCTAGAAATACAGATGGCATAACTGGAAACAAGAAGTGCTTGGGGATATGACTGGAGAAACCTGAGATATCAGAGAACGTTTTGGAAGCTGAAGTGCGACAGGTAAGGAAATAAAATGGCTGTGCACACAGCCAGGCATCCACTGTCTGTTGTCCTCTTCATTGGTGGAGGTGGGGTCAGGATGGTCAGCTTAATGCCACTGATCTGCCAGAGGGTTTCCTAGTTTGGATGCAACTATTTACTTGTATTCCTTAGTAGTCTGTGGTGGTTGTTTCTTCACACCCATCAGTCACAAGCATTATGTTTCACAGGCCAAGGGTTATACATGAAATAGAGTGTGGCTTTAATGCTCACAGCAGAGACTTAGTGTTTGCACTACAATTGCATGGCACTGTGTTTGACAGTGGGGGTAATACAGTGCCACATGGAATGAATTTCCTGAGAAAATGGAGGCACCTACTTTCGTGAGTATTTTTGCAAGGGGTTGTTGAACTCCTTTGTACAACAGTTGCAGCAGCTGGTAATTCCCTACTCAAGGGGCATGTAGTCAGCAGTGGCCCGGTACCAAGGGGTGTGCTCAGACCTGCAGCCATTCAGGAGCTGCGTGAATCAGTTAGATGGTGCTGCCTGGCATCTTCCACAGGGCACAGAAAACCGGAATTAGAAAGCAGAGTGAGACTCCATTCTCACTTGTGTTGAAGTTAGTGATTTAGGTAAGTGAGTGGGAGTGGGACTGAGGAAGTGTGGAAGAAAATGGCATGGTGGGATTTCGGATAGTGGGAATGCTTTGTGTGAATGCCAAAGAGTGAATCTACATGACAGAATAAGATTCCCAGCTACTGGAGAAGGCTTAACCACTTCAGACAGGTGGAACAATGTAGCAAATCTTTTTCTAACCTGAATCATAACATAATATTTTTATATTAAAACCCCTGTAATTCAGCTTCTCAGTTCCTGAGATAGCAGCAGAGACTGTGGGAGATATTTAAGTTCTGAGGTGCAGATGAGCGAGCAGCAAAAAGAATGTGTCTGTAGGATCAGTCTCCGCTTGCTGTTTTCCTGAGTTGTCACTGAGCCAACTTACCAGCGTGGCAGGAAGGAAACCTACAGGCTGAGATGGTCACGACTCCTGCAGCCCTTTCAGCCCAAAGCTCTGCCCTCTCTGGATCCACAGTGACCACAGTAGGCCTCAGCGGGCTCCTTCAGGGGCTGCCAGACTGAGGAAGAAGATCAATTTTCCCCTGATTTCCAGAGGAAATTCAGAGTCTTTACTGGCCCGAAGCATTTCTAAAGGCTGTTGAACATGCTGTTTGTTACTTGAACTTGGACATTTGGATTTATGTGAAAATAAATCGCTGGGATGGGATCTGGATTTTGAAAACAGTTAGTGTCCAGAACGTGCCTATGGCCGATTGCTGAGGTCCTCTTCGGCCTCCTGTCGGGAAGAACAACCTCAGTTCTGTCTACCTGAGTAGTAAACGTGTGTATGTGAGTTCAGTTAATTCAGGCACTGTTTGGAGGCCTCAATTTGTATGAACGAGGCGAAGTAAGGCCGAAGGTGTGGGTCTGAGTACAGGAGACTCTCAGTGCTTCCCCTGCTGAAGGCCAGTCAGACCCAGCAGGGAAGGGAAGGCCACGCTGCTGGATAAGTTTGGCCCGAAGTTTTTTTTAATGTCTTCAGCTTTTCTCTAATCCCCAAGCCAAGAAACTAACTGAACTTTCAGCCTCTTAATATGAGTGGAGAACATCCTGAAAATAATTGCTGCAAACAAAATTAATCTAGCCCTGCCTGCAGAACACCCCTGAAGGATTGCCTCCAAAGTGCTTGGAGCTAGATAAGAAATAAGCTCTCTTTAGTGATGCATGTGCTTTCTAAATCAACTCCTTTTAAACAGACTTGCTGTTTAAATCTGTTTATTTACTGTGGCACATTGTGCAGATTATGTTTTAAGGAGCTCAGCAACCAACATCAGAGCTTTTACATAAGTGAGATCTGAGGAAAAATGGGAGTGAGATTTCAAATATCCCATTAATCTTTTCACTTTAGGTCTGAGCCAGCTTCAAATTGCACCGAACTGCTGCCAAGCGTGAGTGAGTTTCTGTCCAAATAAAGGAGACTTGGCAGGTCTGAGCTGCAAGGCTTTGTTTGGGGAATGTTTCACGGAGAGGGGCGGATGGAGTTTTGGTGATGGCTCTGCTGAAGCAGCACAGGGCTTCGTGACAGCCGTGTGCCAGTTGGCCCCAGCTGCTCATGCTGAGGATGCACTCCTGGATTTTACATTTCTTTGCTTATGTTTTTAATCGGTGTTTACAGAGGTAGCTGTTAAAACGTTTGTACATGGAAGCCTGGAGATAGTAGTGACTTAATCCCACACATGTGCAATTCAGCATCAGCTGCTCACTGTGATTTAGGACTTCAAGCTAAGCCTTTACTTCAATGGCAGCTGCAGGATTTTGCTCCTTTTAGGTCAAGTTCTGCTCCTGTCCACTTACAGTGAACCTGAGCTCTTTACATTGGTCTTCTGTAATGTGAAGCCAGAGGGGTTAGAAGGGAATAACTGGAAACATGTGCTGTGAGCACACTGCTGGCAGTACTGTGCCATGAGGTACGTTGTGAGCACCTGAGGGAGGGTCTCTGTGCAGAGATAGGAATGTGGCTGAACTGCAATCTCACAACAACTCATGCAAATATAAAAGACCTTTCTGGGTTTGCCTTTAATTTCTAGAGTTGTGGATGGAGAAAGTTCTTCCTCTGAGGCTGGTTGAGAATCAAGCCTTCCCTGCTTCATGGAGGGGCAAACAGGAGCTGCCTGGAGGGACAAGTTTCTGCTGAGGGAAAGGAAGTTCCTTCGATTCAATGTGTTACCAGCTTGGGATCTGGGCATGGAATAGTGCTGAAAATGCCTCCTGCAATCTGCCTGCCTTGTGTTCTCCACAACCAGCTATTTGCCAGATCTTCCCAAACACTCTTTCCTTGAATTTTCCTTGAAAGAGGGACTTTATGACAACAGTAGTGAAGAGGCCATGGCTTCTTTTGTCTCCTGCAGGCATAAATAAGAATATCTACTGCTCAGCATGAGCATTGGGTAATCTTTCCAAGATTATAGGTATTAGTCTGGAAGTATTCAGCTGTGATCTGAATGATGACATCCACCCAAGAATTCTTGTTTGCTGCAAAGCACTTACTGCTTCTGTGGGCTTTGAGGTGACGTGCGTTACCTCTCGCAGAACTCAAAGATGGAACATGGAAATTTGGGGAGTTTTACAAGTACGCATCCTTCCTCCTCTGTCATGCCCTTCCCCTTCCAGTGAATGTTTTCATTGTGAATATAGGCACTGTGAGTAAAGTAAGGGGTTGAACAATTCCCTAGAAGACACTCGTATTTTTGGCAGATATTTTTTTTGTTAACATCTTGAAGGCTTTAATGACTAGAAAACAGGTCTTGGTGCCTCTGCTTCATGTTCACACCATGGCTGCAGACTCTGCTAAGCTAAAGCACTAAAATAAGCTAAATAATTTTGTGCCTACAAGCCTTTTTCTTCCAATAGCCTCTGCTCAATTTTAAGATGTTCCAAACGTATCCAAAACACACACACAATAAAATTGTGTAGCTGGATAAAACCTCATCCACTAAAGTTTTTGTGCACTCATCCACCCCAGTGACTCACACTCATTTGTGGGAATGTAGGACTGGGCTCCTACTGCTTGTACCTCTGTGCCTAGTAATGCTCCTGGATGGCTCTGGACACTGTTTTCTCCCCTTTTTTCCCCCCTAAAACTTGATGGAGTGGAGTTACTCTGTTTGGATTTTCCTTCATCGTCAGCGTGCAGAGCGAATGTGGCAACAGATCATCGAGACAGGGTGCCACATTCTTCCACCCAGAGCTTTCCCACTGTTTATGGATCTCTAGGGTGCTTAAAGCCTATTTCTGACATTCCTTCTTTTCCCTTTCTGCTGACCTTGGCACTCTTTGCACATACTCGGTAATTCCCTGAAGTCAAGCAGCGCAACATCTCTGGTGCTTGTGGTACATACAGAAAGCTGGAGGGCACAACTTTTCCACACCTACAGAATTAGGTGTTAGCCTCTTTGCATCCCTGTGAAAGCCAACACTGAGAGGAGGATGGAGACTTTGCCATGCTATCACCTGTCTGGCCACTTTGCTAAAATCCAGTCCAAGTTTCGCTGAGGCAGAAACTTGGCCATTGAAGCAGCAGATGCTGATGAATTTCTGAATAAAGTGTCACTGTGTGTTGGCACAGAAAAAAGCATGTAGAGTCTTGTAGAGCAGCCAGCAAGGACAATATTCCTGTTTGGCACTGTGTGATTCGAAAGCAAGCTCGTGTTTTATGCTCATGGTACCTGGGTCACTTGTCTGCCTTCTCTCAAGCCAATCTGTCACTCTGGCAGAGCTGCCTAAGGTTAATCTGCTCTCAGAGAGATTCAGAGCCAAGCAGCAACTTAAATGCACAGCCCAGGAGAGGGCTTTTTCCACAAAATTTTCTTCCCTCGATGCTCACACTGACATCTGCTGAGGCTTGTGTTTCTGGGCTACCATTTTCTCCATATTTAACATGACAAAGATGACACTCAATTTGTCTTCTAAGGGGGCTTACCCAAAGGTTTCTGCACTGCAGAGCTGGTGATCCCTGGAAATCCCGCTCTCTGTGCTGAGTGGTTGCAGCAGAAAAACACAAGCATGTCAGGAAGTCTGGTGTCTCCCTGGCTTTTAATGCTGCACCAATTTCACTTGTAGCAGTCGCCTTTCACCTCTCTGGCCATCTCCAGCCCTCCAGGATGTCAGCCCCCATGAGAATGTGTGTGCACCTCTTTGTTGTATTAGATCCTGAAAAGAATCCTAAAGTGGAGTGCAATGCTGCTGGAGGAAGGAGTGAAAATTGCATCTATTTTCTGAGCAAAAGAATGTCAATAACCCCTTCTTGTGCAGCGAGTATCTGATGAGGGCCAGACTGGCCCTCTCTTCTTTTTCTTTCTTTTATTTTTTTAATGTTTAAATGTATATGCCTTGTTTCTTCCTTCACCCTGGAAAAAAAGCCACCAATCTCTACTGATTGCCTGTTGGGCAGTTGTCCCTTAGCAGCCTCTCAGTTAGGAAAAGGTTTTTCACTCAGAGGGTGGTCAGGCACTGGAACAGGCTCCCCGGGGAAGTGGTCATAGCACCAAGACTGCCAACATTAAGTAAGGATTTGGACAATGCTCTCAAGCACGTAAGTGAGATTGTTGGGGCTGTCCTGTGCAGGGCCTGAAGATGGGCTTGGATGACCCTAGTGGGTCCCTTGCAGCTCAGAATATTCTACAATTCTATGACTTGGGGTTTTTGGCATTTTTGGGTGTGCAAACCTATCGTGGTGTCATTGCTTCTGGGTCTGTAGAAGGTAGGATTCAGCCAAGTGAAAAGCGCTGCAGCCATGAGAAGCTCTACAAGAAGTTGTCATCTGTATGTTGATGTACTTCTTTTTCCTCCCAGTACAACCCGTATGCTGCCTTCCTGCTGCTTCCTAAAGAAGACAGACATCTTTGTGTCTTTTTTAAAGTTGGAAATTTTAGGAAATATGTTTTTGTTTTGCTACGAAGTAGCTAAAAATTGCTACAATTAATTTTAAGTCTGTTGTTGAATAATAACTGCCTGGAGGTTTATTTCTTGTATTGTAGCAGGTTGGTGCCTGATGTAATTTTAAAAATGACCAAGATGTAAAACCCTGAAAGCAAGAATTTATAGAGAAGAGATAAGAAAATTTTTATTAAGAAGAGAATGTGTTTGCCTTTCAATTTTATTTTTTTTTTTTTTTTTGTCCTTAATATTATCTGGGGCAAAAAATTTCCCAGCACTTGGATTGTCCTGAGTATTGGCATTCTCTCAATGGTGCTTTGAAGGGCAAATACCTCCTGAAGTGCTGAACGACAGATCTTGTACCTTTCTTTCAGGGCAGGTCCTGTGGAGGACCCTGAAATTCTTGCTTCTTCCACCATCTACTAACCTGCAATATAAGTTTCCAAATGAAATATTGCTGAGTCTACATTCAAGACACAAAACACTATAAAATGTGCATCCCTCATGGTAGGGTTTGGACCCTTTTCTTCAGTGGGGGCTCGGTGGAGGCTATTTGGGTAGCCAGGTGTGCTTTAGTCCTTGTTGATACCTCAGGTACTGAGAGCATCAAAACCAACCTCCTGACCAAGCCTGTATGAAATTGTGTTGTGTTCTGCTTCAAACCACTGACCTTCGAGGGGTGCCCAAAGAGCTTTTTCCATGGCAATTTTGATGTTTCTATTATGTTATCTATTATAAAATGATTTCTCTGGATGATGTGTGAGGCTGAAGTTTGGAAAGAAGTATAAAGCAGTAGCTGCTGGGAAGTTTCAACCTTAGAATAGTATAACTCTAGATAAAAAAAATTATTTTTTCTTTTTATCTTAGTTGCTCTGAAGTGGATCTGATTTCACGAAATAAGGGGAAAGTGCTTTTGAAGTAGAAAGGAAAACAACTATGCAAATAACTAATGATTGAGGAAACCAAAACCCCCACTACACCGCTTCAAAAGTGAGTTCAGAACATCAGGAAAACATGCATATTCAAATACACAGCTAAAGCCAGTGGTTTGTACTGGGGAGAAAACACAAAGGCAGCTCAAGTGCTAGGAGAGTGACCTCATATAGTTGCTATATTTTGAAATTTAGGCCTGTGACTCTCATGGTTACTGATAAATGTGTATCCTGTACATACTGGAATGTGATGATTCTGACAATGATTCTGCAGTTCTTCCCAATTAAGTGAGATGATATTTTCTTTAGTCTCTTTGATCCTTTAAAAAATAGCATCAGCTATTTAGGCATTTATGGCATGTTTAATACACTTAACCTGTGTATTAAATGTTACTTCTGTATCATACCATATCTGGATATCTGGAAATATCATGCACTGTATTGTAAACAGCAGATCATGACATTGGCATTTAATTTTAACTCCTGTGGTAGTCTCTTACATTTCTAACAGTAATGATATCCTGGCCACTTACAATCAAGTGCTGTGAGTGTAACTGAGAGCCATGTCCTTTCCAAGCAGAACTTGGGGGAAATGTGCAATAAGAGCATGAGAAGCAGAATCAAGCACCATACTTTGGAAGTTGCCTGATCTACACTCTCTGTCATCCAAAGGATCCTTGAAGCTCTGGTAGATCTAATGAAATAGGATTTGGGTTTTTGAAGTTAGGTGGCAAGAATTTTTGCTTTGCTGCTGTGGTGCTGCTGGCAGTGTCCAAAGGTGCTGATGTCTGTGCATCATTCAGAGTGGGCTCTACGAGGGCATCTGCCAATGTGGGAATTTGGTGGGATACCAGTGGCAGAGGTGACCCCCTGCAGTGCTGCTCACAGAACTTTGGTTGCTCAGGCCACACTCATGAACCCTTTCACAGTTGTTTATAGCAAGTCCTGCTTGAGGGAATGGTTACCAAACGTTGTACATCTCCAGGGATGTGGTACCTCACCAGGGACTCATCCTCCAAGGCCTTGCTGGTGTTAGATGAGAAACCTCCAAGGGAAGTTGGCAGTAAAGGATACAGATGCAGGACTGCAGGTGACTTCTGTCCTTCAGCCCAAACAAAAGCAGTGTCTTGGAATACTGCCTTGCTCTGCTGCCAAATGTAACTTGGATAAGGATTAGAGCTAGGTTCTTGATGGGTCGTAATCACATAAGTTCTCATGGTGGTTTTTGAAAGAGTGTAGCTGCTAACCCCAGTGTCTTGGCCACTTTCCAGCTCATCTAATTACCGTCTGTCTTTCTTGCCTCCTTCCCTCTACACCCCCGTAGTTTCAATTAGACAAGTCATTCCTTACTTCTCCCCCGAATAATACACACTCCTGTTTTCTCCCCACAGAGAAAACCTCCAACACCCACTGTATTTTTCTTTTATCTAGACATGGGTTTTTTTACATTCTAGTTTTATTATCTAATTAGTACTATCATGTCAGTGTACCTGATGTAACCTGTCTAGCTTGGGGGCCTGAAGGTTTTCAGGTAGTGCAGCAAACAGTTAATTTATTAATTTTCTAGACTCTGGACCCTGACAATTATTTAGACTTGTACCAGGCTTCTCGGTAATGTTTTCTGTCAGGAGGATGTTGGTTAACTCATTTGTACATGGAAACACAAACACCAGAAGTTGGAGTCCTTAATGACTCATTTCTGGACACCATGTGGTTTTTGCTCAGCATTTCGAAGAGCACTGCGGGGATGCTGAAACAGGGTTTTCTTAACATGCTCTCAAGTAAAAGCATGTGGCATTGGCTGAACCAGAATTTTGAAGGCAATTTAGGAGATGGTGAGTGTTTCAGAGTGGCTGCAGCAGCACGTGATGCAGTGACATGACACCAAAAGAAGTTGACCTTCATTCTGCTCCAGCTGCACATGTGGCTGCCTCAGCCCAGGCTCTGGAGTGGGAGATTTTGAAGTCCTTAAATGGCTAATTTTTCCTGATACGCTGTGACAGAGCCCCTGTAAAGCAGTCTGGGTTCCGTGGCTCACTGCGTGTGACAGCAGAGGCGTTTCTAGTGCTTTTTAAACTCAAATGACATTTTACACTCCAGCAAAGAAAGCAAGTCCTTTACCCTGGGATGTGAGCTGGGAGCAGATGGACAATGATTTTTCACCAGCCAGTCTGTTGTCGGAGCAGTGATTCTCATTGACAGAGAAGTTAATAAACATTAGAAGGATATTCTACAATTGACATCTCCAGTTCACTGCCTTAATACTTGTTGTAATTCAGCTCAGGACCTTACAGAATCTTGTGTTTCCCAACCTGTCATTTGAATGTGTTGGATGGAATTAAATCCAGTCTAGTTCAGATATAGCAAAATTGATCTTTATTTTCTGTGCTTAGCTGGGATTATTCTGGGACTGTAAATTTTTGCAAGGAGCCTATGCAGCTACAGTATGCTAATGGTGTGGTTACTTAGGTTTGCTATATGGAATACACAAAAGGTGTGATATAAATAAGAAATGACTACATACCATAATGGGAGGAAATCAACTGGGAATAATAAATTGCCCTCAGAATCTCTTAAGAATATACTGTTTGCTTAAGAAGGAGAGTTTAATTAAACTCCAGGGTGAAATACATCCCTGGGGAGAGGGCCAGTACATGGCCTATGAATCAGTTGTATGTTGACCTACTTCTTCTAGTTCAAACACAGATGTATGGGATGAGTATTTGCTTCTCTGGTCATAGGGGAACAAGTCACCACCCTTTGATATGTGTGAGGGGAAGGTGGTTATTAGGACTTGGGGTGGTTTTCTCCCCTTTACCCCCTGTTTTGTTACTCTTCAGCAAACCCCAGAAGATCAGTTTATTGCAAGACCACATAGGGACACAACAAGGGAGAATGTCTTCCAATTGACAGAAAGTACATTTAGATTAGATACCAGAAAAATATTCTTTACTGTGAGGATGGTAAGGCACTGGAACAGGTTGCCCAGAACAACTGTGGCTGCCCCATCCCTGGAAGTGTTCAAGGCCGGGTTGGACGGAGCTCTGAGCAGCCTGGTCTAGTGGAAGGTGTCCCTGCCCATGGCAGAGGGTTGGAACCAGATGATCTTTAAGGTCCCTTCCAACCCAAACCATTCTGTGATTACCCACTTGCTGTTGATTATCTTTCTCCTTTCAGTTGCTCAGGAGAGCTGGTGACCCCCACTTCTGCCCTCTGGAAGTTTATGTGCTGCTAAAAGTCCCATGGGGGACACTGAACACTGTGTGCTTGGAAGAAGATGTAGAGGCAACACCCAGAAGTGTCTGAGCTCCACAGAGGATTGGAGCAAGTGACCTACCTGTCCCAGGACAGCTGTACAGAGCATGTGTCAGTCTGGGGATTGATCTCCACCTCAGAAGAAGGTAGGACAAATCACAGCCTTTACCCTGTAGAGAGCAGAACCTGCTCTGTGTTGCAGAATACTTTGTTTTGATGAGAGCCTGTGGAAACACCGGAATAAAACACTTAGGATGTCATGTCAGCTTCCTGCATTACTTTCTACACAGTCTCTTGCAGATGTAATGAAAGCAAATGTGGCCCACTGGGCAAATTTCTGCTCAGGAGAGTACTGTGCAGGCTGTGATATCTATTAATTTGATAAAAATTAGTATGGGGCAAATCTTGATCTATTCCCAAGCCAGTTATGGAAGATGATATGTTCTTAGTCAGATCAGCTTCCCGTGGTTTTTCAGAAAAGTGTCTTACTGAGCCTGATGAAGACAATTATTTTATGTCTAGCATAGTTGAAGAGACATTATTCTGCTTCAGAATAATGGTTAAATAAGTGAAGTCCTAAAGAAAAGTTGGTTCTTTGCTAGCCCTGAGTAATTTTGCTTGTAAGACAGACAGTAGTGGGGAACTGGTAAACAGTACCAGCAGAACTGTGTTGGCAAAAAATTCACACTTTGAGATGGAAGTAATATCAGTGAAAACTTTGAGTGTGAAGAGAATAGGCATGTACCAGAGAACAAAGTCTTCTTGACTAGTAATTGCCTCAGTGAAAAGACCAAATCCAGACCTTGAAATCTTACTGCTCAGCTGCAGTGTTAGGTACAATAAGCTTTGTAAGGCATTAAAGCCACTTGAAAGAGCCCTAAAAGTGAGCAGTAAGTTTTTTGTGGCAATTGAGAGTTTTCCTAACTCCTATTACCCTGGTCTTTTACAGGAAAAGTGGCTTTTATATAAATTCAAATAAATTATGGTGCGTGTGTGTATGTGAGCACAGCGATTGTACGCTGCACATCTGGGCACACTGGGACCACTAATTCCTGTATAACCTGCATGGATAGACTCTGCTGGTGAAGGGAAAGCTCTGGAACCCTGGGCAGACAAACTGATCAATAAACTACATGGAGTCCAACACTCTTAAGATGGGTCTGAACAAGTTTATTAAACCTATGCTAGTGTGAGCTGAAAATTCACTGCACTGTATAAATCCACATTTAGTTCTTGGGTAAAACTGCACTGTAAACATAAGCAAAAATCCATGTCTGTTACTTACAGCTGATGTAATTTTTCATACAAAATATTTCAGTTTGGCATTCCAGAGAATCAATAAGGCACATTATAAAAACTCAGAGCCAGGAGTGTTTCCCATCCTTTGTATCCTGGTAAGTCTGTGAACAGATCAATGAGTTTCTATCAGCATTCAACAATGCCACGACATCTTTCTGAAGTAATTGGGTAATTCACAGAATGAAAGATGCCATCCAAGGGCTCCAATACTCGTTTCTGTAAGAGGAACATTTGTCTGGGATTGAGGTGTTCTGTAGAGGTCAGGAAGTCATCCTTCTTTTTCTTCTGTTTTTCTTCTTTTTTTTTTTTTTTTTTTTTTTTTTTTTTTTTTTTTTTTTTTGTGGAGGTAATTCACTTCCTTTTAAGGCTGCAAATAAACAGACTTCAAATTACAGCACAAAGGAAAACGTTGTCCTTTCATTGCTTCGTCACTATTGAATAGAATGATCTTAGGTTGGGTCTCTTCATTTTGCCAGAGGACTCTTTCAGAGGAGGCCTGAAGCTTTCATACTCCAGTGCTTCCAATGTAGATGGAACAGGGAATGTCTTTATGCTTATCATTATTCATGTCTCTCAGTGCTTGGAAGTAAGATGTATTTGGTTACTAGTGACTTACAGTTGTTATTTCATGAACCCTACACCAGACTCCTTTTCCCTTGCCTTTGCATCTGAACTGTGAACAGTTGTACTCATGAGGGGAGGAGGAAGAGCAGAAAGAGGTTCGTACTCAAAAGTGTTTGTACCCAAAGATAACACACAGGTCCCATCTGTGTGTGTATTACTAAAAATGCTAAGTGCTGCACACCTGAGCACAACATGGGGAGCAGAGCAGCCCCAAGTGAATGAAAGCTGCTGGGAATGCCAAGCTGATGGGTTAAGCCAAGCTTGTGATGAGAGGAGGGTCTGCACTATATTCCTGCACCATTGGGAAGTGTCAGAGCTGCTTTTGACAGAGAATTGTCATGGATGTCTGGAGGGAAGAGTGTGGAATAGCAAACACGAATGGTCCTGAGACTTGTTGTTATCTTACTTTGGTCAGAGACCTCATGAGTTTTGTGCTAGTCGGTGCCCAGGCAAGTCCAAAAGATCAGTGTGTGTTCTGGAAATGGTGTTGGAAGGACAGCAAAGCTCAGGCTGTGCTCCAACACAGCAGCCTCTGGTCCTGCTCAGAGCAAAAGCAAATGGAAATGGCACTTTCAGCCTGAATTCATGTCTGGGAGATGCACTGAAACATGTCACACTGGGAACAAACTTGAATTCTTAAAGACAAAACAAATTTGAAACCCCCTCAAACCTGAAATGATTAGGTAGGTTCAAGATCTAGAAAGTCAGTGTGTAAAAATCAAGTGTAAGCAGTGGTGAGTGCATGCGATGGCTTTTGCTAAATGCTGTTTATCTCTGCAGAAAGGATGCACAGAGAATAGATAAAGGGTGCTTGTAGTGCTGTGTGAAAATTAAAACCAGAAACTGTTAATCTGTGGAATAAATTCCTGTTGTGAAGCTGTCTCAGGAACCGTGCTGGCTTGTTGTATTTAATCCCTTCAATGAGTCTAGTGGTCTTTTCTTTCTTTAATGGATAGAAACTGTGGGTTTAGCCTTTTTTTTTTTTTATTACTTCCACTTGCAAAGGAGCGTGTACCCACCATTACATTTTAGTGAGCTTAGGCACTGCCTTTAGGAAGTATATGGCACAGAAAGGGGATGATCTTTTCTCTCCTTCCTCTCCCAACTCAAGAACCATTCTTTCATTCTTATCTTTACCTTGATAGATATCCTGTATCAAATGGTATTTCCCAGTTCAGTGCTTGGATAGGCCAGTCTGGTAAGTACAATAACAGTGTGGTAGCATCCCTGATTCTTCTGAGCTCTTCTCTTACAGCAGCCCGTACAAATGCCTACATGGGCACGTCAAGCACAGTGATAACAGAAGCATTGTCAGTGGAAACGCAGATCTAGAAAGACTACTATTCATTGCACCTTTGGGAAAATTAAATCAAACCCTGTTTCAGGTGTTGAGGTAGGAGATTGTTCCTCTCTGTGCCTGCAAATTCTTTATTTGCCTCAATAAGGTATTCATCCAAGGTCTAAATTCCGAATGCCTCCAAAATAAAGCTCCTTAAACTGTGCCAAATACTTTCTGTTATTCCTTCCTTGTCATTCAGAAGTGAATCTCCTTATTTTTCTCATAACTTAGTTCCAACTCTTGCAGTTCATAAACTGAGGGGGGATTGCTTCTTTGTTATAACATGAATGTTACCTTGTATTTAAGTGTTTGTTTTGACATGGGCTTCAAAAAGTTAGTCCTGAGCTCAGGAGAATGAAGTGTTATTTCTTTCCATGTGATTTAGTCCAAGTGGAAGAAATTGCCTCTCTACTTCTACATGCAATGCAGCTCTTGGAAGATTTCACCGAGGTTGCAACAAAGTCTTGCTTATAGTACAGAGCTGATATTTATTGTTCAGCATTTTCCAGAGAGCTTAATACGTGGGTGCATAATAAAACAGAGATAAGAAGGGATCATTCTGATATGTAAGGTAGATTTGACAGGAAAATCCCTTATATTGCCTACAGGTAAAGCAACACTGATTGAAATGATGCAATCCTGGCTGATGTCCATCAGCTCCAGGTGAAAAAGAGATGGATGTGCCCCACCATGGTGGAAAGGGTTGCTGGTTTGGGCTCTGGCATTTGCAGAGGAAGGAAGGCAGTCTGTCAGTGGAGGTGAGTGTTCACAGCAGTTGAACTTGCCTGGCAGCAGAACACACCAACATGCAGATGAAATCTCATCCTGATACAACAGCACACCCTTTTCAGTCCTCCAGCACAGCAATACCAGCATGTGTTGGGCTGCATATGTGGCAGCTCAGGCTGTGCTTGTCTCCTGCTTCTCTCTCCACTCACACAGTGTGCAGAATTCAAGAACATATTTCTGAAGTGTCTATGTGCTGTTTTTTTCTGATGGTTGCCAGCCTGCACACATAGGTGTGAGGCATAGGGATTTTCAGGTAAGCACTTCTGAACCTATGCTCCCTTCAGTGCAGTGCAGAAAAGCTGTAAGAGAAGCCTTGTGGGCCTGTGGTCTGCTCTAGCCTCAGTATCTTCTCATACTGAAGGAGAAGCAACATAATTGGTGAAGCCATACTGCAGTTTGATTTTCTGTCTAACCATTCATCTTCAGCCAGAGGAGTAAAAGAGTACACTATAGAGAGAGGGCATCATATAGCAATCACATTTTTTTAAATTATTATGACTAATATTATTTTTATTTTATGCTATTCAGCTAAATTTAGTCTTCTGTCTCCTTGCCTCCCATTTTCCTGCTTCCTGTCTATTAGACTCCTGCGAGTTC
Source organism: Serilophus lunatus (assembly GCA_013399895.1). NCBI lineage: Eukaryota > Metazoa > Chordata > Aves > Passeriformes > Eurylaimidae > Serilophus > Serilophus lunatus. The sequence continues at coordinate 1,657,002 of VXBA01000527.1, forward strand.
TTTTTTTGTTGCTGTTTTTTAACCTTCCTTGCTAACTGGGACATAAATTGAGTGAGAAGAAATCAGAGTGGGACAGATGGCACCACCTGCTGCTGGTGCTTTGCTCCTTGAAAGGCATCCTGGCCATCAAGTCTGTTTTGGGCAAGATTAGGAGGAGACTGTCAGGTTTATCTACTTTCCTGAAGTCCATAGAGGGTAACTATATTATTGTGGTTCTCCTTCCCTCTCTCTCCCATAGGAAGCACTGTATCCCATACGCCAGTGGCAGCCAGGATAAGATCGTGTTTTCTTTGAGGTTTTATGATCTTCTGGTTCTTCTGCCATTACTGCTTCTACTTTCCAGCTTATGCTGCCAAACTCCGTGCCTTTTTGTCTATCCCTTCTGTCCAGTAAAGTCCAGTTCTGGACTTTACTGGCCAGTTAAGGGAAGATGTCTGGGGAGGGAAAGAGAAAGAAAAGAGAATATTAAAGGAAAAGATTGGCAATTGCTGTGCTCTCTTGGTGCTCTGAGTGTTATCTGTATCTGACAGTGCTGCTGGACCTGGAAAGGAGATCAGTCTCTTGATGTGATGCTCACTGAGCTCCCCTCCACTGCTTACAGGTAGTCCTTCAGAAAATGGTACTAAGTATGAAGAGTAGAACATACAGACATTTTTCCAAATGTCTTTAGTGAATGTGATTATGAACAAACCACAATAAAAAAAAAAAAAAAAAAAAAAAAAAACCTGATTTCTTTTCAGAGAAATTAATTTAAGTGGAATAGAATGAAAATTGGAAAGTTGTGCAAGGGAAGCTCTGGAGATCCTCAGCAATTTTCTTAGATGAGTTATACTCAACAGAGTGACTTTGGCTTGAATATAAGTGAGGATCTAACTGTTGTATCCAGTTCCATGCAAAATACTCACCAATTATGTGTGTGTCTGATCAGGAGTACTGTCAAAGACCCCAGGCAAACTGGAATTCCAGAAGCTAGTTATGGTTAGTCAGGAAATGAATGGCAGTATGTCCCAAATTTATATGGAAACAGTAAGCAGCCAGAAACAAATGGATTTTTAATAATTGCAAGTGATGGCTGACATTTTTACCCCTTACTTAAAAATGATATCTGCAGCTTCTAAAACGTAGAGGCATCTGTTTATGGGGGAAATATGCTTAAAAACGTTTTCTTTGGAATGAGCCTGAGTAATGTGTCTTAATGTAGCATCACTGAGTCTTTATGCTCCTTACTTGTGGGGCATTGAAGAAAAAGGTAATTTATCAGAATTATTTTGTTAGGAGAAAACAGCAGCACTTTGAAGGGAGGGCTTACTTGAATAAATAACCATGTAAAGAAATATTAATTCTAATGGATTTCCTGTACATGCCATATGGATGCAGGAATATTCATGGAGTGACTCACCTGATCGTCCTTATCCCAAGTGCCTGCAGAAGAAGAACAAGTTATTAGAGAAATGTAACTCTCTTAAATCAAAACAAAAATTCCCCAAAGAAACGAAAACATCTGAGGCTATGATAGGGAATTTAATTTATTTTTTTTTTTAATCTTTAAAGCATATACCCATCTTGTTCCTGGGGGACTTTGCTTTAGATATTTTTCCTAGAACTCTCCCGAATTAGCATACTGACTGCAATTTCCCACTTTTTAAATTGCAGAAATCACCCACCTTGTCATTGCTGTCAATAAATTAGTGGAGAAATGTTCCAGGAAATTCCAGCTTTTTACCAGTAGAAATACTTTAAAACTGTCATATGTGTATATAAAACACCCAAACGATAGGATAGATAGATAGATAGATAGATAGATAGATAGATAGATAGATAGATAGATAGATAGATAGATAGATAGATAGATAGATAGATAGATAGAGACAGACAGATAGATCCTGCAGCCTTTGTAAGTCCTCACTTTTGTCTACACTAGTGTCTCCCAAATGGGGAACAGGGACCTGGAAGGGCAGGCTAATTAGTGCTGCTAAAGTTGTACGATAATGTCACTAATCTGTCTCACAGCTCCAAGTCCTCTGCATCAATTCTGGTGTTATAAAAATATATATCAGTGAAATCTCTGTTTGTTTTCAATGAGCTCAGGTTTTCACCGTGTTTTGGGTTACAGCAGCAGGCTGATTTCCTTCCCTTCATCACTCATAGACCTGGAACCCTTTTTCTTTCTAGTAAATTAGTGGTAGATTTAGGAAAATCCTAGGTGCAAACACCCTCTTTTCATGCACAGCACCAGGTACCTGCTCAGGCTGTGTTATGGCAGCCTCACTAAACTCCTCTGTAAGCCCTTGTTCTGACACAGCATCCGCTTAACCTCTGCCCTATTGATTTAATCTAACAATCCATGTAGGCTTCTGTCTACAAAAACCTGTGAAGAAATTGATGCAAAACGACCCTTTCTGAAGCTTACAGAAGAAATGCTGCTTAAATTGAGTCCTAACCACAAAGTCCAATTTTAGTGAAAGTGTAAATGGAAAAGCTGGGCACTCCATCTGGAGGAGGCTGCCTGATGCATTAATTTCCCATTCCACCAGCTTTCCCACCTGCTAATGATGCGGTTGGCTATGGGAGGCTGCCGTGCTGCCTTGCACTGCTCCCAGGAGAGGGCAGCTCAGCTCCTTTGATTGTGAGCTGAAAGAATTGTCAGCGAGTTTCAGGGTCGTTATGACCAAGCCAGTAAGCGGATCCTGGGTTTGCATCCCGACAGCTGTTCAGAAGTTAGGGGTAGACAGAAAAGGGCTGTAGCTTTGGAGGGAGAGAATGTGCATTCCCAACTGGAGCACAGTATTTCTAATTCCTGGCAGGTTGTTAGTTTTGTGATCATTTGTGCTGTAGCTGAACTACATGAATCCTGTCTTCCCTCTGTCTTTAAAAAAAAATCTCAGTCTCTGTCTTTCATCATTCTTTGTGATGTCCACCCTGCCAGGACAGGGATCTGTTCATCCCTCTAAAGCAGTTACTTTTGACAAAACAAGGGGGAATGGCTTCAAATTGAAAGATGGCAGGTTTAGATTAGATATTAGAAAGAAAATCTTCCCTGAGAGGGTGGTGAGGCCCCGGCACAGGTTGCTCAGAGAACCTATGGATGCTTCATCCCTGGAAGAGTTCAAGAGGCTGGATGGGGCTTGGAGCGACCTGGGATAGTGGAAGGTGTCCCTGCCCGTGGCAAGGGAGTTAGAACTTGATAATCTTTAAAGTCCCTTCCAACCCAAACCACTTCTACAATTCTGTAACTCTGTGAACATCCAGATAGGTAAAAATTCATGATTCCTGAGAAAGGGTGAAAGCCATTGGAGGCAGCTGCTGAGGTGGATGTGACTATCGGAGCTGCTGCAGAGATTACAAATAAAAGATGCTACCTATGATATTTTTTTTTCCTATTCATAATACTTTCAAAAAAAGTGAAAATTGGGCCTTGGTAATGTCAGGACCTACTCTTTCAACAGAACACTTAACTTCAATTTCAGATAATTAGATAAACAGTAAGGATGACTAGAAAACGTTGAATGCTGAAGTAGCCCAGAACAGAGAGATGTGTGGCAAAATCTTGATGCAGTTATTGAAAACTCTTCATTTTCCTACCTGGTATTTCACTGAATGCAAGTTGGAGTTTTCTCGAGACTAAAATTGTGATTTAACGCATGTTTCTGAGGAAAGTTTACTTTGTTACAGAAAAAAACCCTGGCATTTTTGCTTGGTAAATTGTGTCAAAAGAATGATGATACTCTCTTACAAAATGTAGTTTGTGCTTCAGCTTACACGTGACTACAGAAAATTCTTTGAGCACTGACAGATGGCGTTAAGGACAGCGTGATCTACGGTGTTTGACTCCTGGTTGTGTTCTGTGGGGTTCACTGTGAGTTAGTGAATGGTGCACCAGTTCCACCCTCTGAGACAAAGCATGAGTAAAAACTGAGATCAAAAAGTAGTTTTAAACTGTAAATATTGCTACTATCATTAAAGCATTTTTTCTTTTTTTCTCCTTGTTGTCTGTAGTCTCAGCAAGTCTGAATTATTGCCCTTTGAACCTTTTTTATTGCTGGAAAGAAAAAGTAAGTTTTGTCTGGGTTTTAACAAATACTTCTCTTCATTAAGATAAAAAAATAAAGCAGAAATTAATTTGAATCATATCCTTGACAGTCTGGAAAAAAGTAATTCTCATTTTTAAACATATCTTTAACATCAGAGGAGCAAAGGAAATAAAAAACTGGATTTATATAGAAATGTGAGGGAGAGAGGTGGGAAGCAGTGAAGATACTCCTTTTTCTCAGATTCCACACTTTGAGGTGATGCACTTCACAGAAGATATGACAAAGTTGTACCTAAAATGACCCCAGCAGCCAACATTCAAACCACCATGGTAGAGGCTGTAGGGTTGTTCTCAGTCTTTTATTGGTACTCTTTCAGTTTGTCTAAAGATCTCGAATATTCATGACAGCAGAACTGACATGTCGATGTCCTGCCTGTTAAATAGATGCTCTAATCAGGCCAGGGAGACTTTCTTTTCTCTGCCAGCTCAGTCTCTATTAGTCTCTGTTACAAACTGGACGAGCTCCAGGCAGAGAGCTTGAGCCTTTTTTGTGCCACCTTGCAGGGCAGGCCCTGAAGTTTGTTTCCTGCTTCACTGGGCTGCCCAAAAAGAGTCACATCTCGGGGCTTCTCTAGAGACATTTCATGCTCACGAGGAGGATGTGCTCAGCACCTTGCACAGCCTCAGGACACACTCCCGTTCCATTTTCCTGGGAAAGGGAAGACTTGTTTTAAATACCTGTTCCAAAATGGGAAGAGAAAGAATGGTTTCCCGAATTCAGTGTAAATGTCCTTATTATGTAGAAGGCTTTTGCTGTCCTCCTTTCTGGGAGTCTAGCCTGAAAATAAAATCCCTCAGCTGAAAACTATGGGAGAATTCAGGCTCCATTTAAAATATCAGCACATATCCTTCTCTGGGATGCCTTTTTTCAGCATTAGGAAGAAGTGTCTGTCCCTGACTCAGCTAGCTGATATTTTGGCTAAGAGTTGGGTCATCATACTCCCAAGCTTCTTGTTCTGCCTTTCCTATTTCTAGATAACCTGTCTCATATGTTATTTTATTCCTAAATATTAATTTAGCAGCAGAAAATAGAACACTCTATGGGTAACCTTAGATAGCTGAGCTCTTCTAGAAACTGATAAGAGATAAGCTGTTTCTCATTATGTTACAGAGTGAAAGAGAGGACCACACATCTTCATCCAACAAGCCTGACATCAGGAGCAATAATCTGGGTAGCATGTAGAGAATTAGTAAAGTTCAAGGCATCTGAGCACAATAGGGATTTTTGCATTTCATTTGAGATTTGAAAAAGCAATGATACCCTGCCTAAGGTGATGAACTTCTGTATTGCTTCAGCAGGCTCTTATATTGGGTATTACAGTAAAGTCTACTTCAGTCATAAGTTTTAATCTTATATTGTAGCAAAATGTTAAACTGAAGAAGAAAAGTCATGATCGTTTGGGTAATAATAGTTTCTGATCTGTCCAGACCTTAAGTATTGGAGAAATCAGGTAGAAATCTGGTTGCATGTGTTTCATAATGCACCTGAAATTATTTGGGAGAAGAAGGAAACAGAGAAACTAGGAATTTATGTCTTGGGAAAGGTTTGTAGTGAGGCTGTTTTGGTTTCGGGGTTTTTTTGTTAAAAATCAAAGGTATTTAAAAAAAACCTAACAGGAATGAATTAGTGAAACTAACAAATTATCCAAGTTCTCAGCCTACAGGTTTGTCGACTACTGCTCTGGTCTGTTACGCCATGGGTACTGCACCCTCGGTATCTGCATGTGCGAGTGGGACATGCTGGTGGCAGGAGGCCATCACAGTGGCTCCTGGGTTTTGTAACAAGCCTTAGATTACAAGAGGAAAGTGAGAAATCTATTTGAATGTTTCTGTCTGATATTCTTCATCCAGTCATCTGAGGACCTCAGTTCTCCATGAAGTTTAACAGATGCTGCTGTGCAAGCCCAGCATAAACTCAATTACAGTTTCACCCATGGAGACTATAATGGAGTGCAAGTGTTGCCTCTGTGATCATCAAGATGACCTGCATTAGAGCTGACAACATAACCCTGGCAGCCTGGTGCAGTGTTGTGGTACAGGTATCAAGTGACGAATGAAGTGAGCAATAAACTTTATTGAGAGATTTGAATTGTCACAATCCCAGACAGGTAAAAGCCCAGAAATTTATGATGATAATTTTGTTCTTAAAGTAGTAAACGTCACCAAATGCTGAAACATCTTCAGAAACTAAGGCTTCCCCAAGGCCATGTAACTCTTCGTTACTTTACACTTGCCTTAAATTACTCCAGTTAATATATCTTTGTCCTCTAACCTTTGCCAGAAAGGTCAAAATCATTTGCTAGCAAATGATAAACTCATTTCTTACCCAAGGACTCTCAGGAGTATAATGATTGCTTCAACTTACAAATATATTTCTGACCAATGCAGGCAAACCTTGTAAAGGATTTTACTTTCTAACCACCTGCTGTGCCCCAGGTACTAATCCGCAGGGGCTGCTCATGAGCTGAAGAGAGTAACTCCTGCTGCTGTTTAAAAATAAATAAGTAAATAAATTCAGTATAGTTAGATGCTATTTCCATCTCCCTCCCTTTAGATGTGCTACAGGCCCTGTCAAACTACACCATGTGAAAGGCCAAGATAAGCAGGTTTCAGTCCTGCACCAGTGACAGGTTTTCCATGCATAAACCCCACAGCTTTGAAGTCCATTATCTTGTGGTTCTGGATGAGAAACTTCTTTTCTCTTGGAGAGAGGACTCCCGGCACACCACATCAGCTGGGCTTTCATTCAGCCTTAGGAAGGTTAATCAGCACCAAAGCCAACATAGCTCTCAGATCATTCGTGAGAGGACAGTGTGTTTTATGAGTTGGACTCGTGATCACTGAAGTATCTGACTTTGCTTATGAGAAGTTCCGCAAGAGCAGTGACAGGGCAGAGCAGCACTGCTGGAGCTGTGGTGCAGCACTAGTGTGAGCAGCAGGTCGATGGGGGAGAGGTGGGAATCTGCCCCTGGTGCTGGCCCCATGGATGCTGCAGGAGTTCTCCTTTTGGCCTCTCTTCTTATAACCCACAGAGGAGCCTGTCCATTACTTCAGAGGTCAGGGTTAGGACCTTGTACACACAGCCCAGCTCTGGGTGTTAGACTGGCAGCTCCCCAGGGCAGATGCTCTGTGTGAGGAGGAGGTTCAGCACCTGCCAGTGATCTGGACTTTGTGCTGTGAGCTTTACTAGAGTTTTGTTGGAAATCCTCCTTGTGTGTGGAAATACTGCTGTTCTCTGAGGTGTGAGCAGTAGATGACTGGCTGTAGCTCTGCTAGAGTCATACACTCTCATGGATGTCGCAGCGTAAAGTGGTCATACACTCAAATGTGTCCTGTACAGGAAACATTTATTTTGTTTTATTTGTTTATCAGCTTCTGCTGCAGTAACTTTCTGAAGTCAGACACATTCTCCACACAAAGCAAGGAAGAAAATGTGTTTCATTTGTTTTCCTTTAGAAGCTACACCCCTTTGGCACAGCTTTCATTTACAACTGCAGCGATAAGTAAGTAATTCATCTTCGGTGCAAATCAATAGGAGAATCTTGTTTCATCTCCGTTTCCTTTCATTTTGTTTTACTTTGCTACACCACTTTTCTCCTGCCTGTCTAATCCCCCTGATTGGAGGCTCAGCCCTGCCAAAAACTGCCTTTGGGTAATTGAGTCACTCAGTCTTTCTCCTGAAATCTCTGTGCTGTTTGAGAAGGGTTGGAATGCTCAGCTGTTGTTCGTACGTGCTTAAATTTAGCTGAATGCAGTTGTGTGTATGAACAGTCACATGAAAAACTAAGTATTTTTGTTTCCTAAACTGCACTGAGCTGGCTCATGCAGTCTATCCTCTGGTGGCCTTTTCCTACAATCATTGCTGCTTCCTCCACAAGATCTGTTTCTTTGCTACATGTGAAGGATGAATTAGGGAACAAAACCATGGTTTGGAAGTGAGTGCAGCTTGTCTCTGTGAGATTTCCAGCCCCACTTTACTGCCTGGGACTTTTGCAGCTTATGAGAAACATAGGAAGAGATCCCAGATTCATGATTAAGGATCAACCCAGTGTGGTAGATTCCTGGCCCTACTGCAATGTAGTCTTAGGCATTGCCTGTCAAAATAAACTTTGTGTATATATGAGGACAAACAAGAAAGATTTTTTTTTCCCTGTGTTCTCATTTACAGCAGAACACAGAGTAGCTTTTAGGACTTTTTTGTTTTGAAATCTTTTGGTCAAAAAGTGTCTTTTATTGCATGTCTTCAGTAGTAACTAGTTTCAGTGGGATTTCATGAGGAGTTCTTCCTTGTCCTTTTTTTAAGTATGTTGGTTTCATCAAAAACTTGTAAACTTTTCATTTGCATATGCTGTCTCTCTGCCTTCAGCCTCTTCTCTGAGCAAGTGTCCACGTGTGAATTGTACAGCCTGTAGTAAGATGTTATGTGGAGCTCTTTGAATATTCTATAGTGGCCAACAGAGAAGAACTATTACCTGTTTTATTACCCAAAATGTGTAGCTTGATCATAAAGGAGAGTACAGACACAAAGCACAGAACCATAAAGCCACCAAAATGGCAGCATGAGCCAGAAGAGCTGCTAACAAAATTTCATATGATTTGTTCAAGATATGCTGCTTTTGCTTTAAATTTTCTCGGGAGTTAAAAATATTTGTATAAGTCTTTTCCTAGTGGACTCCATTTGTGGTTCCAGCTATAGACAGGATCTCCTTTGCATTTCTTCATGTTTGTTTTCTCCTGCACATCATTCAAACTTTTGAGCTGATGAGCAGAATTTTTGCTTTTTCTCTGTCATAAAGAGCACTTCTGATGGGCAGCCAAAGGAATGGTTTTTCCTTCCAGTTTAAATTAGCAGCTATTTTAATGAAGTAACTGAGCTGCAGTTAAACCTGCCACTTGTTAGTCCCACATCATTTCAGTTGCTGCTGACATGTATCATAGGTATGAATTTTATTGCTGTGAGCTTCCAGCTGGAGAAACTGTCCAGTTCAGAGAACATCTCTACATATCAGTGACATCAGCACTGATAATAAATAATAGATATTGCTTGTTTACTATCTGTAGGTAAAGAGTACATTAAAATTCCCAGAAACAAACTTTCAGACCTAAAATACATCTTAAGTTTTCCATTCAGTGCAGCCAACACTGTAAGTATCTATTGAGCATTTTGTCCGTGGGTTTGGGGTGTGATGTACTGCATACAGAGAAGGGCCACTTATGTACTGAAACATAGGTGTGCTTTACTAGTTTGTTTTCAATAAAAGGAAAAAAAATAAAGCAGGCAAAATTAGTCATACTCCAAGAGGGGACAGAGTGTACACTTGGTATATCCCTGCATAGGATCCAAATGCTCCATATGTGCAGCTTTTGCTAGGAAAGATGCATGCACTGTTTGCTATTTTTACTTATGGGTATATGTCAGATTGTTAAGGAAACAATCAAAACCTATGCTGAACCAAAGAGCACAACCGAGAGGGATAAACAACCTTTCATTTTTGAAGTTACGTGTTGCTGGGACTAGCAAAAATCTAAAGATATTTGGCTTATTCAACTAAGAGCTGCTTCAGCTCTTCCAGCCTCTGGGTAAGGTCCCTACAGGGACCTTTTCAGGTGCAGTTATTAGAAAATTCCTTTTCTTTTTTTATGGACACCTGAGAAAAACCACTCTTCTTTAAGCACTTACTAAAACAATGTCTGTGAGAAAAGGAAGATGGCACTGAATGTGAGGCACAGGTATATCTGAAAGTGAGTCCTGTACTAGAAGAAAATCTGCCTGAGATCTCCCACCAGCTGAAGCTGAGAGTCCAACATCACTCCATGTTCTGCAGTAACTGCTGTAAGACCCATCCTGCTCCATTTGGTGCGGGATGCCGTGGTTTGTCTGTAACTATTTTTCACACAGCATACTTTGTTTAGCTTCAGTATGGCAGTTTTCTCTCAGCCTTGGAATGCCTCGCAGCCAGACTCAGTAGCAGCATCACGGGCAGCTGGTGCTGTAGGGGATGGAAACGGCATTGCGCATCCCAGCGTCGCTCTCCCAGGTCCTCCCCCGTTTCTGTGCTGACATCAGGCTGGATCCAAGCACAGAGGAGGACTGTGCCTGTGTGTGGAAGAGCTGATGTCAGCTGATTTTGCAGCAAGGAGCTGGTGGGGCCTCTTAAGTTGTCTTTAGGCTTTGAGCATTGGCAGTGTGGTTTCTATTCTGCATTACAATTTAGAGCTTTCTCCCAGAACTCTGAGCCTTAATAATAGTTTTAAATACCCTCCAGGTGATTCTTACATAAATGCAGGACCTCCAGAAAATGTACAGGTGTGAAACTTGGGATAAAATGTTGACAATGGGCATTACTGTTCTTTGTGGGAATACTTGTCCCTTGGTGTGGAGGTCTTGGATTGTCACTGTTCCCCGTTTGAGACCAATTATTGCTGGGCAGGAAAGAGAGTATACGCAAGAATTCTATCTAATAACCACTTTCAAGGAGCTTTTGTAGGGACTTTTTGTATCCAATAGTCTGCTAAACTGTTTACCTCCTAGAGAGCATTTCTGATGAAAGGCCCAAGGTAGTATCAGCTGTAGCTTTTTGCAAATTTTCCTCAAAAAGACTCTTCTCTTCTCATTGTCACCTCTTTTGTTACCTATTCCTCACTCATTTTTATGGGCATAACCTGAATTTTTGTTGGAGCAAGCAAGGTCAAATTCAACCTTACCATCTCTGCTATGATTTGGGAACTGCTTTTGTGTTCAGGGAGTTATTGTTCTCCAACCCTCAGCTTGGAGAGTTCTCACAAGGATAATGCTATCTCATAAAATTAAAATCCGTGCAGTCAATTACTGGGAATTTTTGGTTAGTAATTAACTATTTTGACTGACATTCTGTCTGGGTTTTTGGGGAGGGATTTTGCTCTAAGGAAATCAGTCTACACATTTAATAGCTTGGCACTGAGAAAGCCTTGAAATATTAAAAAGATATTTTAATATAGGCTGTAGCATGGCTTGAGGCATTAGAGTTTTTTATAAAGCTTAGTGTTTGGTTTTGTGGTCAGAAACTCAGAAGTACTCAGCCTACATAGATGGAGCTCTCTTAAAATCTGTTTACAATTAGAAATACCAGCTGTTTTGCAATCTGACCTCCAGTCCTTTGTTTTAGACTTTAATATATTTTTCCTTAGGCTGAGAGGGCCATGATAGAAATCTCTTGCTGTCAAACACATCCTTTGCTTTACTTGGTTGCCAGCAGCAGTGACGGGAACTCTTGTTCACCCTCTGTCTCAGTACAGGAAGCATAACCTTATAAAAATTCCTATAAAACCTGATATTTTTCTAACATGCTAAATGCTGCACAGTTGAGGCTATATTGCATTAAAGTAAATATCAGGTCCAGACTGCAAGACCTCTCAGAAGTCTCTCTGCTTGTACAGTCTATGCCCTGGCAGTCTGACCTCAGTGCTTATCCTCTCTTGTTTTTCTATAAGGGAAAGCCAACAGGAGCAGGTTACTGTGATTGCATTTGGCTTTTTTTGCTGTTTGCCTGACTGTTGCCAGTTCCTCTCTCTTAACAACCTGTAGCTACAACTATAGGTAATACAAGAGTAATCTGAGAATATTAATCATTTGGAAAATGCAAACAAGGAGTGAAATATTCACATATGCAAAATTCAAACTGTCCAATATAGTGTGCTTACTTCAAAATCCCCAAAGGTTTGTACTGGGGAAATTGGCTTCATTTTTGTCATCTCCTAACAAGTATGTTGTAAGTGCTAAGTGACTCCAGAACCAAAACAAAACACTTCCCCACAAAAAAAAAAACAAAAAAACACAAAACCCAAACAGCAAGAAACCCAAACACAAACCCACCCCCCAAATGCATTAAGAGAAAGTCTTAGACATTCATTGATGCTTTTCAAGAAGCAACCTAAAATTTCAACCGTGGTTTCAGACAGAGATGTTGAGAAGTGCTGTTGTAGGGGCAAGTCAAGTTATTGTTTGATGAAGATATTTGTAACTTGACTGTCAGTAAGATACTCTCCAGACCTGACAGTCACTTTAACCATTGTTTCTAATCATACTGTTTGTTCATTATGACACTGCCCAGCATTGATTTGTCTTTCCCTATTTTGAAAAGAATGTGTAGGAGTTATGACTGGGGTGTGACAAGTGCCCCTTGAGGAACAGAGCGTGATCAGAACTTACCTAGAGCCTCTATCATGGGTCATAGGAAAAATTTACTTATTTTCTTGAGAAAGATTTCTGAATGTTATAGAAAGGTTTGAAAATAGAATATAAAGGAATGAACAATCTTAAACTGACTCAGTGTTTGTCAAGATGAGCAACAGGGGTGGAAGCACCTGCTCCTTCTTTAAAATGTTTGGGATTGTTGATGTTGTTTGCCTTTCTTTTCTTTTGTGTTTTTTAAGACAGCAAGTGATGTTGGTTCTTTCACAGTGCTAGATAATTGAACTCAGCAGCTAAGCCGAGTCCGCTCTTGAGATGCCCATACACTTTGTCTTGTAAAAAGACTAAGGATAGCTTTCACCATTCAGGGAATGGTTGGGCTGGGATTACCAGAGCGTAGAAAGAAAGACCTTTTCATAAGCCTTACTTAAATACAAAGCTCAAGGAGGGAACATCAGTCACTAACAGAAAACTCATCATCCAAAACTCATCATCTGGGTGTGATGCTCTACTGTATCAGACCAAGTTACAATGCAGAGAACAGTCAGTGCTGGCAATCAAAACATCAGTGCTTTATACAGCCCCAGATTTCTGCAAAGAATTGAGATATCAAATCCAATACATTATGTTCAGTCTATGAATGCTGATTTTCTTTGAGATGCAATTATCTGCAGGTGACTTTCAGTGCCTCCATGTTTGCCAGCTTGAATCCAAGCAAAAATACATGCTTTGAGCTGGATGGGTATTTGGGCTGAGGAAGGAAAGCCCATCTTTTCTGCTGGGGAATTTTAGACACATCGAGGGTGAAGGTGGTCACTAACCTTCCTGGGACCTGGTAAAGCTGTTGAGAGCAGATTTCTGATGGGTGCTCAGGGATCCATACTGACTGCATGTGGTCACTGAAGATTTTGGCATTATATCTATAAAATACATAAAATACAGGTGTATATATATAATCTAAATATATACAAGGTATTTATTTGCAATATACAGAATACATATACTAGACAGCATGTTGTCCTTCTCCAGGGGGAAACTATTTCCTTAAACAATGAAAAAATATTTACATGATTTTTAAACCAAAGAAGGAAAGTTTTCCTGAACAATTTCAGCATGCCAAACCAACAGCAAGTGTACATTTAGTGCTTGGGAAAGTGTGTATTGAAAAGACTCAGTTAGTGAGTGTCAGCACCAAATGTAAAACACTGGCTGACAGTGAGTGAGTGGGAGATTGGGCTGTCACATCAAGGGGGGAAATCAATGCATGGAAACAAAAATGAAGTAACATTTTATCAGCCAGTTGGATAACTTATAATGATGTTCAGCTTTTGAACACTATGCCTTAGGCAGACGGCTGATGTGTGAGGAGACCCAGCATAGATCTGCCAAGTCATACATATTTTTAGGTGTTCACACAGATTTCAGTGGGTGCAGAGAGAAAGAAGAGGTGAAAAACAGATTACAACAAAAAGTGCTACTGCTCTGACACCATGATCTCTGGGAAATTATGCCCCTTAGCGGAATAGGACTCAAGAAATACAGCTGGTTGCTTGACAGGACAACTACAATTGCATCTGTAGTCAGGCTCTGCTCTCATATAAAATGATTGCTGGCAGAAAGTGTGTGGCTTAAAACAAAATCTGAATTTTAGAGATTTTCTTCCTCTTGTTAGTTTGCTTCCCAAGGACCCAATTATCTGGTTCATGAAAACAGATGCTTATATATGCATCATGAGCAGTCAGTATTTTTGCAGGTGCTAAGCCCCTTCTCTTGCCATGGCTATCACCTGCAGGAAAGGCGAGTGGTTTGCGACCTCCCCAAAGAAGAGCTCTGCCAGCATGGTGCTCATATTTTCTTTGTTTAACAGTTACATGTGCACCTGCAGGAAAGTCAGCTCATGGCTTATTAGCAGAACACAGGAATGGTTTCTCTCCCTGCCCCAACATTGCTTCTGTCCAGACATTCTTTTTAATTGCACAGGAAGACCAAACAGGAAGAAGGGCAAGGGCAGCCTCAGCAGCACCTTCCCTTGAAATATTTGGGTTATATAAAAGAATTTCCTGCCTTAGGTTGGGCTCTGACATAGATGTGAGTTCGCTACGAAACAGAGATCTGGATTTAAGTTTAAACTAATTTCCGGAATTTCTGAAGAATTCACATAGTTACAGCTGATCCTTTCTCTTAATCTTGCAGTCATTGGAGGGAGGTGGAAGCCCTGCAGCTCCATGGTGTTGCTTTGCTGCTTGGGTACCCTCCTGCGCTTCCAGCTTGGGCATGAGCTGGGTGCCCCAGTCCCCTCCTTCCAGCCAAGGAACACAGCTTCACTATTGGAAAGGGTCACTGCAAATCTGCAAACCTTTAAAACAAACAAACTGATCCTACTAAAACCACTAATTTAAAATATCTTTCTCTGTGCTCCATGTGAGTTCTAAACTGTGAGTAAAGCACTGTGTGGTCTTGCTTGCCCTCATCCCCACAATGTTTTTGAGTGTTTTTTGTATGTTTGTGGGGTTTTATATTTTTTTCTTAAGTGGTTTTTTTCCCAAATTTTAAAAAACTGTCACTGTGCCTTACCTCTAACATATGTTCAGGTTTTGTAGGCTAACAGATCACTTCAGTCAATGATGGCTATAAAACTGTAATATTTTGAAATTATGATGAAATTATTCAAGCAATAATGTTACCCATCTGAGGCCTTTGTTCTTGAAAGGTATCACTACAGATAGGAAGCAAAGTGCAAACCAGCTGCCTAGGCTGATGTTTTCATACTGTTGTCCTTGGATGTTAGAAATAAATGCATGTGAGCATTGAGCTGTATAAAATTGAGCTATGTTTTAACATTTGAGTCCATATTTCACCTCCAATTAGTTTCCTGTGGCTGCTTATTTTGACTGACCTCTTCTTATTTGCATTAAAAGCTCATGGAGTAATTTCCATTTCTAAGGACCTTTGCTCATATGACTCTTGCTGTGGTCTTGCCAGGGCTAATGCACTAACCAGACTCAAGGCAGAAGCAGTGCCTCAGTCAGGAGCTTCCAAACAAAACAGAGATGCTGCTGATGAAATAAAGATGTTGCTCAGCAGATAACATTCATTTACTTCAGTGCTGACTGAAGTGGAAGTTGCATTCGGTATTAAAGATGATAGATGAAATAAGGGAGGAGTAAGAAGTGTTGTTTCTTCAAATCTTTCCCTTTGAAGTATCTGCATGCATGGAAGTGATCATTTTGGAAAAATTCATGTTTGAAAGCCAGAATGTACTAATATGATGCTTTTCAAACCAAATGTTTCGCGTGCTTTTACAAACATTGATGAAGTGTTGCTGACATGAGAGAGAATGTAATGGTTTTTAAAGAATCTGTTTCCATTTTATCCTGCAGAAATATTCTGGGCTGATTATTTCCTATTTGCTCCTTGTGAAGTGGCAGTTCAAGCTGAGAGGACCTTTATTCCTGTGGTGCTGGAGCCTTTGGTTGTTGCAGGTGGGGAATGATTGTCTGTCCAAAGCTCCTTCAGCTACTGGGTATCCTCCTGCACGTGCCCTCAGCTGACAGACATGGCTGGTGTAGTTTAGCTTATGAAACTTAATTGCTTCCTCTGATACCAGGCAGCAGGTCACAGTAGCTTCTAGTTTGTTTTATATTTAGATCCATGAAATAACAGAATTTAGTGTCATGTTTAAAAAGTTTGAAGTATTTCCACAGAAAAAACTTCAAGAGTCTGTAAGGCAAAAATGTTGTGTGTTTGTTCCTTGCAGAAGAGAAACTGTTTTAATACCACAAGGAGAAATACTTCAAAAGAAATCCATTTTGTGACATCCATCTCAAAATCTGGCAGTAGGGAATAGGCCCATAACTCCACAAGGCCTCCATGGGAATGTTATAACCCAGACTTTGTATAAAAGTCTCAGCTAGGGGAGAGTATCTGGGAGCCACTGAAGTATAATAAGTTCATTACAATAAATAGACTATTCAGGGGAAAGAAAACATATTTTCAGTTGTAGTGATTTCTGTGTATTGGTGAAGATAAACATTAAATGTTTCCATTTGAGGCAGTTTCCATCATTATTTCTCTTCCTTGTTCCTTGGCTCCCACATTGTAGGGCCAACGGACACTTGTTCCTAAGTGAAAGATGATACATTGAAATGATCTAATTCTTGAAGAATACAGACTGCAAAAGGAGTCAAAGACTGACAACTGCCTGTCTTCACCTACCAAACACCTGGGTAGGGAACAGGCAGAGGTTGAGCAGCCCCAAGACCTGTTCTGAGAAGCCCCATGCACTGCAGACTATCTGAGGAGAGAGAAGTGATCTGTTCATCCCAAGGGGCTGGATCCACCAGGCTGCAGTGTGCTCCAGCTCTGGGCCAGTCCTCACCTACAGTGTTGTGTCCATCAGTGGCCCTGGTCTGCTGACCTTCAGCTTCTCAGCTGCCCCAGGAGGATTTCTGACCACCAGTGCAGTTGTGGAACAATGTCACCAGTTTGTTCACAAGGTAGTCATATGGTGGAGCTAAACCATGGTTGGACTTGCTGCAAAACTTCAGCAGTTGAGCTCTGACAGAGACTGAACAGTGGTTGACTCCGGTAGAAGCTGAAGAAGACAACAGACCTAAGGATGAGCTACCTGACAGATTTTGAGTTGGCTAGGTTTGCTCTGCAAAGGGTTTATTAGTGACTACTGTCCTAATTTCTGCTGATGTAAAGTCTGTTTTCTTCCTAGTATCTGGTACAGTGCTGTGTTTTGGATTTTGGAAGAGAATAATGTTTGTACCTCTCTGACTGTTTAGTTGTTGCTGAACAGCTTCTCACACTGCCCCGCCAGCAAAGAGTCTGGGGGGCGGGGGGGGGCACAGGGAGCTGGGAGGGAACACAGCCAGGACAGCTGACCCTGACTGGCCAAAGGGATGTTCTAGACCATTTGGCATCATGCTGAACAAGAAAATAAGGGAGTTGATTGGTGGTGTGGCAGCAGTGGGTCGGGAATGGCTGGACATTGGCCAGTGGGTGGTGAGCAACTGCACTGGGCATTACTTGGTTGGTATATTCTTTTATCGATATTACTGCTTTTCATTCCTTTTTCGACCTATTAAACTAGAGAACTATTTTACCTTTGTTCCAGTTCTCTCCCCATCCCAGGGGGGGAGTGAAGGGCTCTGTGGTGTTTGGCTGCTGGCCGGGTTAAACCACAACACTAATTAGTGCTGTTGGTGAAAAGGCTCCTTCTTAACAGCCCTAAAAGTGTGTGGTACAAAACCCAGAACAGAAAGTTTCTTTTAGGGATATGATTAAAAAGTGCATTTTTCTTTTGAAACTCATTATTTTTACTACTTGGCTTTTTTTTTTTTCATTTTTCATATGATTTCACAGCCTGCTAATTCCAGGACTGTGAGCTGTTACATGTCAAATCACGCCAGCATTTCCAATCATCTCACATAGTGTAATCCCAATAGTGTATTTCATTTTTATTTACTTTAAACATAGTAGGCAGATGAACATTACTTTTTTATTTTCAGCTCAGAGAAACTGTTATACATTACCAAGAAATATTTTTATTCTGTGATTAGATGCTATGATTAGAAAGCAATGGTGTTACTGCTGTGTCATTCAGTCAGGCCAAACAAGAAAAATAAACAATTAAGTGAAAAACTGTTTTAAATTGCTTCAATATTAATCTGGGGAGATTTTTTTTGGTTTAACCATTTTTGTTTCTAGGTCTTTTACAGGGAATTCTGAAATTGAACTGAGTTTTAATTCAGCTGGCAAGGAACACTTTGGACTGAAATCTAAACTGGAAATAGTCACACATCAAAAGAAGGCAAAACTTCATGTTCTGAGTGTGATCATAAAACTTATTGCTGCAGTTTCTAATCAGGTAAGAGCTCCAAATAAAACTGATAGAAATCCTGCCTGTGGAGTTTTGGTCTTGAGAGTGATCCGTGAACCAGAGAAAAAAAAAATCAGGGAATCAAAGTTAGAAAAAAACAAGATATTGCAAAGAACTCTTTGTCAAGAAAAACTGCACTGAAAATATTAATGACTGAATACAACTGATTTCTCCAAAGAAGTAACACAATATCAAATGAAAAAAAAATTAAATAGCATAATTTTACAGAATTAGATGTCTACATTGTGATGTTTAAAGGCATTAAAAAATAGTAACACCACGGCAATTAAGAGTCCGACCTGTAAGGACATACATTGTTCGAGGATAAGTTGGATTTTAAGGAAGGGGAGATCTTGTTTCCCACTGGTGGGAATCCCGGCATGAACAAGGATCATTACCAGATAAGGCTGTCTACTCTTTCTGTTATTATCCAATCCATGAATTACTGAAAATATGGTAAGTGAAGGCATATAACCGAGCATTGTCCTTCTAGGAAGACTGGATGTAACCCTTGGCCTTGCTTGTTTAGTCAGCGCTTGGCTGAACCCCACTGGTGTGCTCTGTGTTCAGTGTAGCTGTGCCAGCAAACAGTTTGTGCTTGTACTCTCTGTAACCATTTCTTTTGGGACCTCTTCCCCATTCCCTAGCTAGGGTTGGAAGCTGGTGAACCAGCCCACACCAAGTTGTACACAGGTCTGCGGGCATTAGAACATCCCTTCTGGAATTCCTGTGACGCCCCGTCCTTATTTGCCCACAGTGTCAGGAATTGTCTCTCCTCAGGTTACACAGTCTCAGTAGAGGTTTATATCTGTGTCCTGGGCTCTGTGCACCACAAAGTCTGCAGGATTACCGTCCAGTCTGTGTAATTTTGCATGTTTGTGCTGTCATGGAGACATAGAATGGTCTAGGTTGGAATGAATCTTAAAAATCATCTAGTTCCACCCACCCTGTTATGGGCAGAGACACCTTCTATATCCTTAGGAAGTAATTTCATTCTCAATAGGCATTTAATATTCTGGTGTCCTTTCAGAATTGCATGATCGTGTGGAAATGTTTTGGAAACTGATGCTAGCCAAGTTATACTCCAGTATAAATTACAATCAGTGGTAATTGTATGCTTAGGAAATACTATCTGATATTACATCCTGGAACCTGAAGTTCTCCTCTGTGCAAAAAAAAGCACTATTCATGTATCAAGAAGTTCTTGTCTTTCTTAAATCTTCCATAGGAAGTTGTCTCTGGAATGTTTTGAAATTTACCCATCATATAGACATGAGCTGCATGTCCAATCACTTGTTTCAACTAGAGCTATGAAAAAAAAAAAGAGTTAAACCCCCTTCCCAGCTCTGGGAAATGCTCTTCTAGCATAGCTAATTCAATCAATTGTCAATCTGACAAATGACCTCATAAATCAAAGGAGCCTATGAAGAGATCAGCATGGAAATTGCAAGATACATCAGTGATAAAATTCCTAGTATGTGATTCTGATTTCCTGCTGGTTGTTTGGGAGGACTTTATGTGGCGTAGAGTTAGATCCTCTGCTCTTCCATTGCAACCATGACTTACACCAAGACCCAAGTTTCTCTCTAATGTAGGGCTGCCCCAAAACACCACAAGATGGCTTGGGATAAGAGGAGTCTGATGAACTTTATTTTCAAAGTGACTGGAGAAAATTGGTCAATGCAGGCTGTGTTCCAAATGAGTGTTTGTCTAATTAAAGTCTGAATTAATAAAATCATAAGTAAAGGTAAGTTATTAAACCACAAGGAGAATAAAGCAAGAGGCAAAATATGCATCTGCAAAAGCCATTCCACTTATGTGTATAAATCAGGAGACTGTGTGCTTAAGTAGAGAATTAGGCTGAGTTGCCTGCTGTTATGCATTTAAATTAAGCAGAAGTCTAATAGCTTTTTAAAAATCTGGCTGTAAGCGGGTTTTTTTTCTCAGGGAAGAGATCACCTAATCAAAATAGTGCTTTAGAAGGAAGAACAATTTAATACATTACAAGAGCGAGGAGCTCTAACTACTGATAAAAACTCCACTGCTCGGGGAAGATTTGTTTCTGTTGGTAAATGCCTGAAGAGACTCTTTGCAGCCAAGTTGCTGGTGGAGCTGGGAGCAGGGAGGAGCAATTCCATAATGCTGATGAAACAAATGGTGTTTCTGTCCTTGGACTAGGTGCTGATGGAAGGGTTGTTTTAAGTTTACTTGCTTTATTTGCCTTCCATTCTGCAGCTGCAGAGAGCTGTGCTGTGGTTTTGTTCCAGGTAAGCCCCTGAATGTCAGCTCGGCAGTGTTCAGGTGCAAGATTTCTTCCCGTTGATGTTTAGTTTCCACACAAGGTTGCATACAGTTTTTTATAGAATTCCTCTCCTTTGATCTTTTGAACCATGTTCTGAAACAGGCAGCAGAAATTTCCTAGAAAGTTTTGACCTAGTTTCTTGTCAGTATGAAAAGATACAGCAGTGTTCAAATCAGCTGCTTCGAGGCAGTTTAAGGAAAGCAACCTTTCCCCACCATCCATGCAGCAAAGAGGTCGTGCTCCAAACACAGCACTACAGCTCTGGAGACTCAGCTCTGTCATCTCCCTGGGCTTCCAGCGGTGTGTTTCTCTACCTGCAACAGCTCCTTTTGCCTCTTTATCAAAACATCTTTATCTAAACACGGAATGTCTGTGGGAGCTGAACCCAATAGTGCATGTGCCAACTATTTTTGGTACCAAGCATCTGTGCCTTTCACCTGCTATTGTTGTACTCTACAAATGCCTGAAAATCAGTTAAATGCAAGCACTTTTCCTGCAGAGATCAGTTGCTAATGGTGACTTTAAAAGTAAGTTCAGCCTAATTGCTGCTTTTTTGAGCTTTACAGAATAGTTAATTTCACTTGGCTGTTAGAAGGTGAGGTGGGAGGGGTTTAGGTCTGCAATTAGAAGAAGACCTGACGGTGTCTGTACTGGCTCTGTGAAGGATGTGGCTAAACAGCCAGTCAGAAATCCCAACTGCATTTCCTTTGCCTGCCCCTTTTGGGGCCTAGCATTTACCTGCAGCTGGACATGCCCTGGCAACTGGAAAGGCAAAGGATGAAGGGGAGACAGAGGTGCTGAGCCCCTGCTGACTGCATGTTTATATGTGCACTTGGGAGAGAAGGCAAGAATTGAAAGGAAGGGCTGGCCTGGACACTTCAGATGGTGACTGGAGTGCTGGACCATGTGGGACAGAAGGTGGTTGCAGCAGACATGGGATGGAAGGCAGTCCAGAGAGTCAGAACAATTCTCCTAGAGGCCACTGGTGTTTCCAGAAGAGGTGCAAGCTGTCCATGTATTCCTGGCTTCTTTCTGGATACTTGAAGCAAATCAGCTTCTGAACAATCTTCTGTGACTTTTCCTACAGTTTATGTCCTTGCCTAAACTACAGCACAACCATATTGTCTACAGCACAGAACATCACCTGGTGAATCAGACCACTGTTACAACTTCTCTTTTATTATTTTTCCTCTTTTTTCCTGCTGTTCTTCCCAGTGCAGAGCTCTGGCCAAGTAAGGAGAGCCCTCCAGATGCCACTGCTATGGCACAATCTATTGGAGAATGGATGTGTGATGCTGCTCCCTGTTCAGTATTTTCAGCCTTTCTCAGCCTCCTACACCTATTTATACCCTGTTAGCAGCTTACCCTTTATAAGAGGAGTTTGAGGCCTGCTAATCTTGCATCATTTGTAGTCCTGTCTAAATTCTGATCTTTACAGCCAATGCTCTCAAAATAAAAAGATTAATCAAATACCAGAAGATTACTAGAGCTTCAAATCAGTCAGAATCTGACAGGAGAAACATGTTAATCACGTCTCACTTAACCTGAGCACATACTGCACCCGGTATTTCTCCCCCTGCTCTTGTCAGCAATGCCCTGTATAATGTGGAAGTCTGGTTGACAGATGCAGAAGAAATTATAGTGATTTTTGCCTTCTTTTTTAACAAGTATGTCTGTGTTGGTGCTCTAGAGGTTCTTTAGATGTCCTGCTCAGGCCTATATACAGAAAAGGTGAGATCTCAACACTAAAATTTGGATGTAGAAATACAATTGCAGAGAGTTATGTTTTTAGCCTTTGTAGGGCTTACAAAGCAGTGCAGAAAAATAGTAAATAAGCCAAAGCAGAAGGACAAGCAACTCATTTCTCATATTTTAGTAATTTGAACATAAAGCTGTTTCAGCAGCAACCAGAATTTGTTTCAGGTTTTGTAGTACAAATGCATCTGCTTTAACAGAAAAAAAAAAAAAGTCCTTCACCTTTATTGTCATTTTGGGCTTGTGATTGAAAAGGGGAAAGAAAAAAAGCATCACTTTTCAAACACTATGTTTTTCATCAGAACTCAGTGAATTAGCCTTGCTGATACAGCTGCAGATGACAGGATTGCTGCGAAACTGGAGCTGAACTTAGATAAAATCCTGATATACTCCCTTGGCAGCATAGTCACACCACAGAAGAAAATAAAGAAACAGAAGTTTGGGGGTTTTTTTGTTCTTCAGAAAATTTTATGTGTCCCACACTACCACAGGCCAGTCCATGCAACCTACCTGCCATTGATATTGGCATCCCAAAGTATCCACCATGTACAGATAGATCCTCTCTTTCCAATATCCACTACTTAGAGACACAAGTGGCAGAAGATAAAAGAAGAAAATACATTAATCTATTTTCCTGTTGTTTCTGTGGTTAACTACTGATACACTCTGTGTTGTTTTTCATCTTCTCTGTCTGATTTTAAATTTACAGATGGCTCCATTCCCCACCACAGTTGTTTCAGTCTAGAAAGGGAGAAGTTCCCTTTGCTCAGCTCACACACAGCTCAGGTGAGTTCAATGGGTTTCATTTTCTTCTTAACTTTTTAAGTGATTTTATAGTGGGAGCTGTTCCCTCATGTGGTCCTCTAAAACTATTGGTAATTAACTTCTGGAGACCAGAGGCTGCATCTCCTGTAAAATCTGCAGGTTTGTACTGTATGGTGGCTGGATTTAGGAAAATACTCATTTTGTGATGGGACTGTATCTACCAGCTCAGGTCCTGGGCCAGGACCACATCCTAGAAAAAATGGTATTGCCCCAAACTCTCAAAAATACTTTGGCTAGCCATTATTATAGATGCATAATAGGGATTTCTGTGATTATGTTATCTAAGTAACTTCAAGGAGAGGCATTGGAAGGTAGAAGATACTAAAAATAACAAACAAAAAAGCCATTATAATAAAAAAAATTCTCATGCTGCTTCTGTCTACTGCAAGAAGGGTAGGACTGTGCATGTAAATATCACAGCCTTAAAAGTATAAAGGAAGAGTGCAAAGAAAACCTAAGCTCATCCAGACTTTTCCCACATGGAAAAGAGTCTGTAGGATGGGAAAAATATTTGTTGACTTACAGGAAACAATAAACTGTTCAAGAAAACATATAGGAGCCAATTGATTCAATGTGTCACCATTTGCAATCTATAAATATCCCTGTGGAAAACTCAAAAGACCTCAGTTTGTATGTGACTGGGAAATGGAGACCAAAAGCAGCCTCATATATAAATACAATGGATTTCACAGCTTCAGGATTTATTGTCTCTCCTTCAGCAATGGGGGTTACACACTGAAACAATACTGAGCCATAATGGGAAAACTGTCCTACTTGGGATTTATGAATTTATAAAGGATAGAGTCAGTTTTGTTGTGTGATTCAGCAGTAAATCACTGCTGTGGTGCCAGAGCTTCCATTAGGAGGGAAGGTGGTCTTGGAAGGACACAGCACATTTTCCAAAGTAGCCACTGGGCACAGAATGGATAAAGGAAAGAAGGGCTGAGCAGAGGACCTGCCCCAGATCCAAAGTGCTGACTGATGCACATCAATAGTCAGCACTAGAAAGATAAAGCTTTATAGCCAATATATGAAGGGTTTATTTACTTAAGAAATGTATTCTCTCGGGCTTCTAGTTAACTTTCTGTTTGCCTCCCCCTTTCCTCACCCCCTGGCTTACTCTCTGCCTGTGAGTGATTTAGGACAGGTCACAGTTATATGCAGCTTTCATTAATCTGAAAAGTTAAGTTTCAATTACTTCATCTCTGAATTATATACAGTGTTTGATGATGTGTTGCAGCATCTATGAAAGGTTTTTCCTCTTTCATAATTGCAGCTGGTATATTCAATTTAATAAGGGGGGTGGAGTGTGTGGTGGTGGAAATAGAGGTTTCTATCCCTAGTCTGATTGTGGCAGGAGGGTTCCGCTTTCATCCTTGCAGAGGATGTGCATGTTGAGAGACATGTTTCTGAACAGCAGGCTCAATGCTGTGTACTGAG
The DNA here is from genome assembly GCA_013399895.1 of Serilophus lunatus. Classification (NCBI taxonomy): domain Eukaryota; kingdom Metazoa; phylum Chordata; class Aves; order Passeriformes; family Eurylaimidae; genus Serilophus; species Serilophus lunatus. The sequence continues at coordinate 1,681,471 of VXBA01000527.1, forward strand.
GCTCAGACTTCAAATGGGGCATAATCAGGCATTTCAGGCCCCTGCTTATGCTCCTGAAGAGTTGGCCTGATTTTCGAAAGTACCAGGCAATCAACATCTTCTTACTGATTTCAGTTGGAACTAGTCAGCCCTCAACACATTTGAAAAATTGGACTGGTTATTTAGAAACCTGCATATGGTTTTCAGATCTATACCATGGGGTAGGATTTCATTTTTTTCATTGCTCTGACTAGCCTCTCTTCTCCTCTGCTGCATATGCTCTTCATAAGCTTTTGCTTAGTCTGCAAACAGTGGCTTTTCTGGTGCGCTCAGCCCTGGAACTCCTGTAGACTGATACCTTTTGTGTTCTCTAAATCTGCTTTGGGGCAGAGGAGTTGAGAAGTTTGGTTTTGGTAATCAAAAAGCCATTTGCCCTCCTGCATTTCTCCAAAGTTTTCCAATTACCTTTGAACTGGGAGTCCTGTTTTTGGTCTGAACTGACAGAGACCCTCTGCCACTGACATGATTTACCATCACTGATGTCCATGCGTGACAATTCCTTTTACCCTTTTGGTACAGTAGGTCTTCTGCATGTTGTCTATCATCCAAGATTCAACCAAATGTCTTCTCTCTGAGTATTAGGAGTGTGTCTTGACTATTGGGGGTTGAGGGAGTGCAATGTGCTGGATAGGCAGATCGTGAAGTTTTTGGAGAACCAGTTAAACAAACAGGTTTGGGGACTGTGGGACATAGTCTGAGTCTTTACAGGCTGAGGAAGGTGGTTGCCTCCATTCAGGGAACTGCAGATGCAGCTGCTGTGGATGGACATGAGGATGATCCTAAGCAGAAAAGAGCCTGAGAAATGCAGCTCTGGAAGCAGGTCACTAGAGGAAGAAGGGCAAAAGGGGATGACCCTTCTGTTATTGATGTGACTGGAATTGTCTTTGGCTGTTACAGCAGGGGGCTGATTTACTTACATGTGGCACTGGGAATGTCCTGCTCTTTTGACTTACATGTGTAAAATAATTCACAATCTGGAAGAAGAGGGAGCATCCAGGGATGCTGCTCTTGCCTGTGCTCTGAGGGGTCCCTGGCTGATCTCATGAGGCCTTTCCCAGCTTTCAGCACAGGAGCACTGTCCATCAAGGCAATGGAGTGCCACTGAAATTAGACTTTGGAAAGACAGCTGGAGCTTTGCAGGTGTTCTTTCAAACCAAAGAGCAAAATAGAGCCTTTATTCCCACATTAGCCTGGTACATGTTTTTTGAAAGCATAACAGCAGAACGAGCTCACAAACAAGCTTCCTAAGGCCTTGGCCAGGAGGTTAGAGGTCCTGTCCCCCTAGCCTTGGTCTTGCAGCTTCTCATAGTTTTTATCAGAGACATGGGGAAAGAGTATCTTTTTGGATAAAATTCTCTATTCCTTATTCTGATAGCAGTCCTTCATGCTGCCAAGCAGCAACATGGGACATGCCCAGGAGCAGAGCAGGAAAGAATCATTGCCAGGTCCCAGTTTCTCCAGGGCATCTCAGCTGCTTATAATCCTCTATGCAAAGCACTAAGCCAAGGTTTTGTGTAGCCATCATGAGACTAACATTATGAAAGATGCTATTGATATTCTGACACAGGAAGCATGTAAAGAATTAGAAAAAGACTCCCCTGAAAGAAGCAAGACAATGGGATATATTACAATATCAAAATGTACTTGACAGGTGGAATTTATATATCACATAGTGAAAGAAGCTCTTTGGTGAGTGATACATTTCATATTAAAATACATAAATCATTACTTGGAGAAGAATTGGACTCTCTGGGCAGGTAGCTTAGCTACTGCATCTGACATGCTGCCTGTTACAACAGATATATTCATTTATGAAGCTGATAATCATTGCCTATTTTTTGTATTTATTCCAGGGTAAAATTCAGAATTAGATATATCAATCACAGCATCTGATAATACTCTGTGTTGGTTACTGGCTCGATTGTGTTGTTCCAGTGTTGCAGTATAGTTAATACTTCCTAGTTAATCTGTACATCTATTGATTAATACATATTCCGATTAGAGTAAATATAAATCATAATAAATTAGATAATATAACCATAATAAACTTGCTGTATCCAGTATGTAACACACTAAATCAAAATTAGCAATTACTAATTGAAATTACATCCCCTAGTATAGCATTATATAAATCAAAGGCATTTCTCTAAAATCCATGCATCATTCAGAAGATTAATCCTCCAGCAACTGTAAATGTTTTTCTACTACATTCATTTGGCTAAGCTAGATAATGGTAATAGCCTTGAGGTTAAGTACACAACAGTGTGTCGGAGCACACTGTTCAACACAACACACTATGTCCAACGTAGTGGTTATTGCCATGTACCTCCTTCCTGCCCATCACATTGTGCCTGCCACTGAGCCCGGGGATGGTCAGTGCACTGTGCCCATCAGCTCGTGGGAGCTGGGCTTCCTCAGCTCACAGAGTTGAAGGGAGATTCTCTACAACATACTTGGAAGTCTTTTACCCTCTGCACTTAGACACAAAATACCGGGACACAAAAAAGCCATGTTCATTTAAAAGAAGCATTAGAGATTTGGATGCTCCCAAACCCACTGGTGCTTTTCCCGTCATTACTTCCCACTTAAAGCTCTGAAGGCTTGAGAGGATGTTTTGTTTTCACTCTTCAACATTCCAGAGAGCACCAACAGGAACTGCTCTCCTGTGACTGGGGAGGACAGTGACTGGAGAACACTACATTGACCCAACAGCCTTGCATGGATGATATCTAGGCCTGAGTGAGAGGGTCCTGCCGGGGTCCAGTGGAGTGTGTCTGGAGAGAAATACCTTTTATGAGTGATTTTGGAGTGCATTTCTGTGGGGATCACCACTGGCCTGTCAACAAAGGTCTGGAAAAGCTTCACTTTGCGCACCCTGAAATAGAGAGAAATGCTGATTGCTTTGGGGCGATAAAAGGGTTAGAAGAAGCAGAGGAGACAGTCTGAGCTCCCTTCACATGCAGCAGCTTCACAAAATGTCCTCACCATGCAGAGAAAACCAATTGGAGGTTACACAAACCTCTCGTGCTTACCTTGTATTTTCTAAGTAGAAGACTGGGCATCAGTCCAAACCCATAATCTGCATGAGGGCATGTCACATCAAATAGGAAAGGAATAATTAGAATTTTATGAAGTGGCTATCTATAGTGCTACCTACTGTTCACTTTCCAACAATTTTAAATTTAGCAATTGATGCATTTTTAATACAATTTAAAAAAAATTCTCTGAGAAGCTCATATTTCCTCTTCATTATGTGAGTTTTTTAAAAAAATAACTCTGTTTCCCCAGTGAGACCAATGTATGTGCACACGTGTATGTCTGCTCATAAAATGGTACTGAAATGTAGGAGAGCACAGGAATGTGGCTTAGCAGATAATAACTCTCAATTTCATTGTTTCAAATGTTGTGTTTTTTTCTAAAAGTCGAGGAAAGTGCAGTTCACTGAAGACAACAGCAGTGAGAGAACCATTCTTGGATTTTTGAGCAGTTTGAGAGAAGATACACGTAAGAGGTAAATCTAAAAGCAACATGAGATGGAATGTTTTCTTCATTGTCTTTCATCACAGTTAAGTAACTTAGCTAGCTGGAATGATTGTTTCTATTACTCCAGGCAGGACTCTATTTCAGTGGTATCTAGCACCTCTACATCATGTCCAGCAACACAGTAAATTGACATATCTTTTGGGAAAAAAAAGTGCTTGAGCACTACATTTTACATCTTCGATTAGTTGTAGCTAATATAACTGCATGGATATTCTCATCCATGGGCAAATCTTAGAGTATTAATCTATCACAACTTAAATTACACCCACACAAAGATTTAGTTTAAAAGTGAACGCTCAGAATGTAGTTCAGCATTAAGTATTTTTATCATCTTAATGAACCCCCTGAAACCAGCAAGAGAAAAGCAACATGTACAAGCAAATAGTCATCTGATAATTTCTCTTCATAGAATCAGAAATGCAGGATTTCAAATCCTTTATTGCTTAGTTACTTTTAACCTAATTCTCATAATTCAAGCATCTTTTCTGTGTAAGTAGAAAAATCCAACCAGAAAGCAATTTGCTTTCCTGAATTGTGCTCCCTGTGACATATGCATATAAAGGTAACCCCATTAGACATCATCGAGGTCCAGTCTGTGCATATAAAAAGCCACATGTTGAAATGCTAAGCTATCTGACGCTGCAAAATCTGAAAGTATTGCTTTGAGGTCCTCATTACTAATGTGCATAATAGGTTTTCATGGTGTGGACAGGGTGAATAGTGAAATGGATTCAGGTCTTTTTATTTTCTTTTCAGTTTATTATTATCTAGAGAAAAAGCACTAATTACTAGAAGCTAAGAGGTAGTGTGTTATTTACCCTCTTAATTAGTATCCTAATTATTAAGTGCAGTGATAACCACTAGTTAGAACATATTTGCTTTTTAAGACTTTGTTTATCTATCTTCCCACTCCCTCTTTTTAATGACACTGACACCAGCAGAGTTGCTGGAGAGGGAATACCAATAATTTCCCCTTGGGAAATGAGTCATTTTGAGTCTCCTGAACACTGTTATGATTTTCATTCTGTTGCAAAATGCTTTTCACCTTTGAACTGTTGGCTTATGTTAGATTCTGATATTAAAGTGCTAACATTTGAAATTGTGAGGATGAACTCAGGGGAGCAGAAAAGGTCACCCCAGCAGCACAAGAGCTCACTCAGCATCTGCCATCTGGGAGGCTGAAAGGCTTCTGAACGACGTGGTCGTCAGCTGTCCATCCCTAAATCCTGAAGCGTTCAGTGAAGCATTGCTCATCATTTCCATCTGAGGTCATGGTGTCATGTCGGGATGTACCTCGTGTAGCCCCAGGGATAATCTGCTCTCCATCCTCAGGGGTAGGAGGCTGTGATATGTGGGTGCTGCCACCCTGTGTGTCTGCACTGAGCCCTGCACCCACTGCATGGGGTGTCTGTTCAAAGTCCATCCGTGCTCAAGTGAAATGTCAACCAACTATAGGGGGATTCTTAATAAAATAGATGTTTTAAGTAGAAAATTAGGCATAAACACCTGCCAAAAATCCTGTATTGACGTGATTGGTATACATGGGCCACTGCCAGAAGTTGTAATAATACAGCCTTTTCATGGAGTCTTACTAATTTTTCCAGGTAGCGGCACATTGTAAGTGGCTGAAGCCAGTGATTTAAGATGTGTGGCAAAGGGGAAGAAAGATTTCTTGATTACAAAGCACAGCACACAGCTGTGCTTGAGTTAGATATTCTGTAGCACACCAGAAAAAGTACTTTGTTAGTTGTAAAATCTAATGGAAGGAGCAAGACACCCCTGCTCCTTTTGCCCTTGATTCTTGGCAGCTTGGATTACAAAATGCTTAAAGGATGTAGATTAGAAAAGATGTGTTAACTGTATGTACAGTTACTGTTTCTGTGGCCTTATTAGCATGCAGGATGCTTCACAGTGATTTGACATTGTTTCTGCCCTGAGGAGCTTGAAATCTAAAGGCAAAACCCCGTGACCATCTGGAATCTGAACATTTCAAGGAAGGCTTTAAAGAAAGGATTCATGAGACTGTGAACAAATACGTTTTAGTTGCCATGTCAAAAGCAGGGAGCAGGCAGGGAGGCAGAGGTAAACAACTGGAGTGGAGGAGAAAAATAGCGAGAGAGTTCTAATTGTTGTCAGTTTGATTCCAGCTTTGTTCACCCCGACAGACTTGGCTGCCTCTTTGTCAGTGGAGGCTTTTCTGATTTACACTTATCTGAGCGAGAAGATCTTCCATGCTTTTATTCAACACAGCTGCTGCTGGAGTGGTTTTAACTCCTTGGTCCTTTGTGTTGTTCCATCTTTATGGCCGTGCAGGAAGGAGCTGGCAGCAGCACAGCTGGGGCAGGATGGGCAGGCAGCTGGTGGTTCTTCTCCATAAAGGGATCCACTTGGAAGAGCTGCAGGGGTTCATCTGTACTCCTGCATAAGAGGCAGCTTCCTGCACCTGAATCTGGTCCCAGTTTTTCCTGAAAAGCGATGACCTTCCATGTAGGCATCTTTTCCATTGTTCCTTTCTGGTCACAGTCCTTTTGGTCGATCAGATTGTGTTTGTGCCACATGTCACACATTCACATGTTGTGTAGACAAGTCCTTCACTCAGCCAGGGAAAACAGCTACCTGAGGGTAAAGCTATGTGCACTGGGGGAAAAGGAAGATTTGGAGATGATTAGAACCCGCCTATTGCTTTCCTGAAAATAGCAGTGACCACAGAAATGGAGCCTGAGTGAGAGGCAAAGCAAGTTTCTTTGGTCTGTGAGCTGGTGGTCTGGAAAACAAAGAAAATCCCAATCAAGCTTGTTAATTAGGCAGAAAATTCTCCAAGGCAGTGAATAAATGCCCTGGCTGGGATGGAGGCACCCTGTGGAGCCGGCACACGCTTCTCTGGCTCCCAGCTCTGCTCCTGCACCTGCTGTCCCATCCCACTGCCTGGCTGTCCCATTCTGCTGCCTGAGCACACCCTGGGCTCTGCTGTGCCCAGGGTTTCTGAGCCACAAACAACACTTGGTTTGGGCAGTGACAGGAGTGCAGGTTGTCTACCACACAACTGCTCTTGTTCCCTTCTGATTTTATACATAAGCTTTATTATTGGCAGTAGAAAATATTCCGTTTCCTTGAAGGATGGGACACGTGGGGGTTCCTTGGGGGAAATAAATACGATCGGCCCTTTCCAATTCCCCCTTTTTGGCTGTACTGCAAGAGAGAGCAGGCTTCAAAGGCAGCTTTCCCTTCTGTACTGGTTTATAACTGTCTCTGTAGCTACAATAATAGCAGAGCTTGTTCTTTTTTTTTAGGTTGTTTTTTTTTTTTCCAGATCTGCTCTGCCTGGAAGGTGCTGCAGCAAGAGATGAAGAGGAAAGAAAACTCTTTCTGTTGAGGCTTTGGCGCATGCTGTCAAGACCCCTTCCGTTAGATGGGACCCAGATCTCTCAGCACTGGTCACTTGAGGCTCACCAGGACTCATCGGAGTGTTTGAAAGGTCACTATGTATCCCACTACCAGGTAAATGCCACTTATCCAGCTCACCTGGGAGGCTGGGATATTTAGAGGTCTCCCACATCTCTAGACTATGCACTGTTACAGGCTTTTCCAGTCCTGCCTGCAGCAGTTAAGCTTTGGCTTTCAAGTCTGTCTTTTTGTATCCAGGCAAGTGCAGTGATCAGAGGAACTTTCAGCACAATTTATTTATTATCATGATCTAACATAACACTTTCTTAAAATATTATGTACACTGGTGTGAAAATGTGTAATCACTTAAAATTAAAAGATGCCTGTTGGTGTTAAAGCATTTTAAAGAAGTTATTGATTACTAGGGTGAGGAAAGCATAGTGCTTTCTAGTTTTGTGTTAATTTTATGCTTTCTAGCACAAATATTGTACATGACTACAAGTGTTTGCACCCACAGAATTAGATGTGTTGAAGCAGCCACCTGATGAATCCTTGAAGCCTCTTTGTGACGTCTGTCTAAGGAACATTTGTAGTTGCCATACTGATAAATTGTTTGTATGAATATTAGGGACAGAGGGTCCTTCCGGGCCTGATCTGCTTGGGGTGGCCTCAGATTTCATAGCTGTTCACAATAATGGCCCATGGATAGGAGATAGATTGTCCATGGAAGTGTCAGGAAACAAATTTCTGAACTTGTTGAAATGCTGCTCTGTGCATCCAGCATTCCCTGTGAAGGAGCCTGCATTGGCGTAATTCCAATGCCCAGGACTCTTGTCTTTCCCGGCCACTGGCAGAACTGAGCTCACAGGTAGCCATGTGTTGCACTGGGGATTTTTCCCTCTGAGTTTTAGTGATGTAAGGAAATAAAATTATGAAATTGTTCCAGCAGCAGGAGTCCAGTGAATGGGTAACTGTCACATAAGGTAAAGGTGTTTGAAAAGGTGAAGGAAAAAATAATCTAAATGTCTTCTTTTTACTGGGAAAATTTATGAATATTTATGAATAATTCTTGCTGTTGAAGGTTAGGTGTAAGATATAATCAGAGAGACCATAAAAATGAAATGCATAAAGTGGTATTTACATTATATCAGAGAAAAGGGAATCACTGGCAGGAAGAATACTGGTTTATTTAAATACAAAATCAAGTTAACCAAAATTGCACACTTAGATTAACTGCTGTACAAAAAGTAGCCCATAATTTCTTTCACAGTAGAAATAGGAATTTTAGTGAGCCCTGCTAAGGATCTGTTGCTCGTGTTTGAATGCCCAGACCATGCTGAAGTCTAGTGTCTGGCTTCCCACAGTGTTGTTCTAGTGGAACAGCCCTTCCCTTCTCCTAGCCCTTGCTCAGTTTCAAGTCACCAACTTGGTAGCCCAGGACTGCTTTATCCACAGAGAAGTACGCTCCCACTGTGCAAACAAAACACTTTAGTGCTGTAGATGCTGGTGTAGGGAGCAAGTGGAGCCCTGTGCCTGTTTCTTGAAGCCGTTCCCACAGCCAGATAAAGCTGTTTGTGTTCACACTGGCATGGAAAGGAGCCCAGAGACTCAAAGTTACTGGATTGTTATATGCCTTGGGTTGGTCCAGAAGCAAAAGCTGTCACTGCCCTTTCTATTCTTAAATAATGACCAATTATTAATGAGGTTTGCCAGTAATTGTCAACATGCTAAAGTTCAGCAGAAGATCAAGACATTAAATTATCCTTATACATCCTCTTTTGACTGCCAAATGTAACTGGGGTTACGTTTGGGATGCTCTCTGCTCTCTTTAGCAATTCGCTGCTCTTGCTACAGTGCCAGAAGCAAGGTAAGGGAAGTTCTTGGCATGTTTCTAGAAGACAAAGCACAGAAAGGAGAAAAGTACCATGTTTGCTTAGTTCTTAAGATGCGTTTGGAGACTGGTGTTGCTGGACTAGTGTAGGTGGATGTAGCACCTAATTTGTAGGACTGGTGATCCACAGGGAAAGTTTTTGCTTTCGCTGTTTCAGTCTGTCAGTAATGGAGCATGAACAGGCATGAAATGCCATAATCTCAGATTTTAGTACTTCTATATTTTACCATAAAATTGATTACCTTTTCAGATTTGAGGAATTGGCCTGTGCTGAACAGATTAGGGCCTGTTAGTACAGGGCAGCCCTGCACATCCGTTAAACAGATGAGCACTCAAAGGGGTTTGTACTATTAAAATTCTACCCTATGTCCACAAAGAACATTTTTTTCATACCTTCCTCTTGACAGAAAAACAGCCCAAGGAATGTGGTTTTATAGCATATCAGATGCCTGCCAAGGGAAAAGCATTGCTTACATTCAGTTTGAACCTGCTCTTTGCAGTGGGAAAAGTGCTTACTGAAATGCAAACTTTGGTGGGTGCTTTCTGCTTTTAAGAAGAAACGGTCAATCCTGAGGAAAGGAAAAAAACCTTTGACTAGAAGGTTTGGGTTTCACTAAAGATTCCAAAGTTTTGGTAAGAACTGAAAGAAGTTTCATGGTCTGACCCAGCAGGGCAGAAGTGCAAGGAGCAAATGAGGACTGTGCCTAATGAGATACTGCTTTAGAAATGTCCAAAATATTTGCTTCTTTGACAATCTGTCACATTTTCTGTCATGATCAGCTGCTTCCTCAATCACTTTTATGCATTCAAGGGCAAATTCCAACTGGTGCTCTGGGTTATTTGCAACACTCTATATGTGTAACTGTGTTCACAGTAGAAAAACTAGGAAAAGAATAAAAGTAAAAGCAGTTTTACTCCCTATTTTGAGAAAAATTCCTTCTTCTGAATGCTGAAATAAATCTTAGAATAAAGTATGGATGAAAGACAATTCCATGTCCCAACCCTCCTGAGCCATACAACTGGTGGTCCTGGGTACTCAGACACCCTGGATGCCTGATTGCAGTGAGTGCCTGGGTTTTATTCACACAAGAAACTAGATTCCGATTGACCCATGAGTAAGGCTGAGTATAACTAAGTGTCTGCACAAGGCAAATATGACAGCACAAGCAACTCCTATTTTACCATCACAACACCCAGGGCACAATGCAGAGCTCGTGAATAATTACCTACTCCCAAATTTATGATATTACACAAATTTTTCCACTCTGAAAGTAAACACAGGGGAAGTGTTATCTGTCAGGAGTAAGAGGGGACAGGCAGCCATGGGAGCTGGAGATCTGGAACAGTCCCTTGGGGAAGCAGCTCTCACAGCTTGAGAGCAATGTCCACAATCCAGGGAGAAAATGAAAGACTGTCAAGCATTTAAAAATAATTTCTTTTATTATAGCATTAGTCAGTGCCTGTAGCTTTGTGAAATATTGTTTGGAAAGCTGATTGTTCAAATGGGTGTGGATATAAAATCAAAAAATATGCTGCCCTTGGAGGGAAGGCCATAGTCCTTAATTTCAGTTAGAAGCAAATAAATAGTAACTATTACTCTTCAGCCTTTTGAGTGCTTTTTGTGCTCTTAAATCCATGAATAATTGTGTGGGAGAGTAAGGAAGAAAAAGGCAACCTGCTAAGATAAAAATAAGTTCTGTGATTTTTCTCTGTTAATTTTGGCTCAAGACTCCTGCTGAGTCTGAAGTAAACACTCTGTGATACTGGAAAAAGTCAAATAGGTTGTCTGGGGCATTTTTTTCACACATATTTTTATTTTTCCTTTTGTCCCTTCTGGATTTTCCTGGGAACACCTGCTAGTCCCTGCTTATATGTCGTCCTATGAGCTAGAGGATTTCTCTTCCTTTTCTAAGGCTCATTCTTTCCAGAATTAAAAGGTTCTGGTTACTTCAGAGGCAGAAGTCAGGCTTTGCCATGCATTGTTCACAGAATGCAGCCAGAACAACTCCTCCCTCTTGAGAGAAACAGCCCACACAATCTCATATTAGAACACACAAATGATTTCAAATTATTTTAGCGCCAACATCCACATGGCACTTTCATATTTCATATTAACTATCCTACTTCATTTCAGTACACTTTTCTTCCTCTATTTGATGCCATTGTTTTCATGTTTGCTGTAACTTCAGTGAAACTGGAACAGGCCACTCCATGCAGTTCCTTAGAGGTGGTTGCTGTGATGGTAGGAGGCACAGGAAACACAGAAGAAAAGGTCTGGCTGATTTTAATGGTTTTGAAAAGGGGTGTTGGCTTGCAACTTTTGGACATAGTCTTGAAAAAAATCTTTTGAAAATCAAAACAGAACTTGGAGATTTCAATTTAAATCAGCCTGAGAAATCATAAATTCAGTCATCACCACTGAAATGTGAGTCACTTTTTCACAAAAACATGCAAAAATGTCTGTTCTGTTAAAACACAGATTAAGCAGCATCAGCTTTGAAAAATTGGGAAGTCTCATCAAGCTTTCCAGATAACACAAGTGGAGATTAATAGTTATATCAAAACCTGAAAGGAGGAAGCTGAGGCTGCTCTCCAGTTTCCCCCACAGGCCATTACTTTACTTGCTCTCAAGTATAATCTTTTCCAGCATAATCAAATTTCTCAAGTTTTCATTTTAAATATTTAATACACTTTGAAATTTTTCAAGAGGTATTTCAAATTAAATTTGATTTTGGTATTCTGAGCACAGCATGAAGACTTCATGCAATAATACTATTTAATATGATTTCCAACTTCTTTACTTTGGATGCTTTTATAAATATTCTGAATCACTACTTAAAGTACAAGCATTTAATATGCATCTTAAAAAAATATCTTTTTCCAGAAGGCTTTGAATGGCAGTTGTCAGGCTCTATTTTAGAAATGAGGTTCTGTGTTATTATTTACACTCAGTCAAAACAGATGCTATGGGTGGCATCCCTGCCCATGGCAGGGAAATTGGAACCATGTAGTCATTAAGGTCCCTTCCAACCCAAATCATTCTATGATTGTAATTACAGCTCACAAAACAGCACATCTTAATATTATACAGTTAATTTGTCATTATTCCTATCCAGTTAGGGGCAAACTTATATGTAGAATGGAATGGTAGGCAGGTTCCTAAGGGACCTGTGGGGCTTGTGTGGGTACATGTATAGTTCAGAAAGCAAATCTGTCTATGCTTTTCCATTTTATAAAATTTCCACCCATTTGACTGGTTTTATCTTGGGGAAAATGGGAAGAAAGAGAACCTTTCCCCACTGAGCTTTAAACATTGCCAGTGAAATAGAGTCCCAGCCAGCAATGTTAGCCTCAGTGAGTGGATACGTTCAAAAGGTTATGAACTAAAATAAAAAACAAAGGTCCTAAATTGGATTGCTGGCAGCAGCTCCTCATGTTTCATTTAGGTCAGTTTAGTTAAAATGACTTTCCTTTTTGTTTGCCAGGAAAAACAAAATGCTTTGTTTAAGTTCATTACCTCTAATATTTTATAAGTAGATGGGTACTGAGCCCTATGCTCTGTTTTCTATGAACTGAACTCTCAGATGAAAGCATTGTTGTCTGAGAAGTCGCCATTTCACTCCTGTTTGGATGCAGAGCATCCACCATTGTGCACAGACTCTCCCTGAGATTCCATTTGCACCCTCTCATTAAGCTCTGTGCTTGGGTTTGCAGCCTCAGCAGCTGTGCTGCTTAAATATGGGGGAAATGCTTTTTTCTCCCACTTGCTTTTATTCTTTGCTTCTCCATGTTAGGTACAACTGAGTTGTTTCTCTATTAGGTCAGAATAAGGTTGGACTTAAAGTACAAATGTGATCTGTGCTTACCAGTCCAAGTTCCCTGGTGCCTACAGAAATGTAGGAGGTGATGTTATGGTTGAGCCTCCTTTCTGCTGGCTACAACGGACAAAATGCCCAGCGTTGCTCACCTGCATGGACTAATGTGTCCACAGAAATATGTCCACAATGCATAAATACTCTGCATGGGGCTCTGCCCGTCTGTCTTCGGCCTGAGGCTGGCTAGCAACTCAGTGCTGGGGTGGACAAGAGACACTTTGGGATGTTCCTTCACAAGGATTTATTTCACACAGGAGCAGGATCCTGTCCCTGTAAGCAGGCTGAACTCAAATGTTCCCACAGATGTGTGACTTGTCCCACATTGCCAATAAACCATGACTCTTCTGAGGAATAGAAGAAGCACTTTTAACTCTGCTCCTGGTTTCCTCGGCCACACGTGATTGACCATGGGTGCAGCCGCACTGCAGGTGTTGCTCCGGGTCCCTGCAGTGCTGCTCCTGTGTAAAAAGGGCCAGAGGCACCTCACCAGCTGCGAGCCAAGGAACATTCAGCAACATTGCCGTTGTGCAATAATCAATAATCTCATCTGCAATTACCACAAGAAGTGACAGAGGGTTAAAGAACAACTTCAGTAAAAAGACTACGAATAACTTGTTGAAGGCACATCAAGGTGCTGTCTTGGAGTAAGAAGCAGTCCAGCCTTACCCAGAGGCTGTAAATAATCTTGCCCCCAGGGATCTGCTGCTCAAGCAACAGACCGTGGCCTCAGTTGGATGCCAGTGTTATTACGATTTCCAGAAAGTGTAAGTACTGCAAGGACAGTGCAAAGGCAGCAGCTTGGCTTCTTCCTGACGCCTGCCCCGAGCCCACGCAAACACGGTAACTGCAGCTGCGAAGTCCTGTGACAGTGGGCCAAAACAGCCCTAAGTCCTCCACAGTTTACACAAGGGCCTGCTTCTTTATTTGAAAAACAAAACAAACAAATAAAACCCACAAAACAAACAAGTAAATCTGCTGCTTTAAGGGCTGTTTCTTGAGTTTTAGCACCAGCTAAAATACACAAATGGCCTTCTAAGGCAGATGCCTGAAGTGCGCTGTGGGTGAGGATTAAGCAAGCCCGGTTTAATCCTACAAGGAGTAATCAAATGTGGAAACACTCTGCCTTTCCCCTTGGAAGACTTTCAATGAGCGGCAGTGCTCAGAGCAAGCCTTGCTGCTGGCTGGAGCCACCTCTGAGTTGGTTTGCAAGTAGCACTGCAATAGTTGATGCAATCCCGTCTATTAACTTTTTATTTTATGTTCTGTATATTTTTATTACAGAAGACAATATGGAGACCAGTATGCTTGGCTAATCAGATTTATTTATATCCAGATCTGGTGTTGCCTTTATTAACTGGAACATACAGAGTAAAGAAGAGAGATCTTTTGAGGTTTTTATAGAAAAAATACAAGTTGCTTAAGGCAAGATGTTAAGGGATGTGGTGAGCAAGTTTGATTTTAGAAATGTCACTCTGTGCTCCCTGGAAACTGAAAACATCCCTTCCAGATATCTGCTTCAGCATTTGGAAATGATGGTCACCTGAAAGCTTTGACCCCAGTTTCACAGAAGGCAAAATGAGTAGCAGTAACTAAATGAGAATGAAAAATGAATTGTCTTTTTCTCCCTGGAGAAGAGATCCATTCTGCTGGAGCTGGATAACACTTGGAAGCTCACAGAGCTCCTTTTCATTAGAGAAATGAAAGCCTCATCATCCCTAGAGCTCTTAATTAGGCACCTTTTGCCATTCACACAAATCTGTGTCTCTGCTGTCAAGTCCTATTTGTTTTAAAAATTGATTCATTCATTTCAGCTCTTTTGTTGGGCAGCAGAAATGGATAGACCAAATGAATCTGAACACTTTGTAAATTGTAAGGGGTTTAATATAATCAGCGTGGCCACGCCAAGCTCAGAGAACAAGTGCACACCAATGCTTTGGTGCAAAATGCTCACAGAGCAATAACAAAAACCATGTTCAAAGCAGAGAGGGCTACAGAGGAGAGAAAAAAAAAAGCACATATGGAATATTAGCTCCCTGCAGACCTGTATGGTACTCTTTCATTTATGGGGACTATTAATCCACAAGAATTACGTATCAGGTTGGAAGGGTTAAAATGAAAGTGCTCAGGTTTAAAAATACTTAGGCTGAATGTTTTTAATGCGGGTTTTCTGATGAGGATTTGCTTAAATGTTTCATTTAAAGAAGATGGCAGCTCTTTTTCAGTACCTTCTTTTACATATTGAATAAAAATTTTTACTGAGATCAACAGTGTTTGTAAGCCTTTCTTTGAAGCACTTCTCCATATGATAATATTCCATGTCTGTTTACAAAGAGCTTTTTATTTCATGCAGGAAACACCTGCTTTTGTACAAAAGTGTAAGTGTATATATGAATCCATGAATTTGCCTATAAATATTTTCTCTTTATTATTTTCTTGTTTTAAAAATCTCACCAGATCTTGAAACAGGAATGGAACAACAACCACCACTAGTGGGACCTTCACAAAGTGTTGAGGATGCACGACTGGAGCTCATCAGTGAAGCCAAGCAAAGCGAATATGAGTCCCACCACCCAAGAGGCTGAGCCTTCCAAGTGTGTGGTGGCTGCTTTTCAGGCTGAGAAGAGTCTCCAGTTGCATTTTCAGATTTGTATGATCTTTTTAAGAGGTTTTTTTTCACAGAATTTTGTGCAAACACTCAAGGTTTTCCCAAAATTCATCTTTGGGGTTTAAAGCTACTATAAATTTGCTCTTTGCATGGATAGAGGGGCAAATAGCTCATTATTAATCAGTGTGCTGCATTTTGGAAGGGGATACAGGGAAAAGGAAATATTTAATTTATATGGAAACTATGTTATGGGGAGAAAGGGCTTTTAATAAAAGTCAACATGGTTAGAGGGAAGCAGTAAAGATCATTGATTGGAAGACCTATACTTTCACATTGATTATTCGATTGTCTTTTCAGTACATTCATCTTTATAATGAGTCATTGGTTATTGTGTTTTTTGGCTGCACAGGTGAGCTGTGCTGTGAGAAAGCCCCAAAGCCTTTCCTCACATGCACATGCACATACAGACCATGTGTTAGGTGCATGATGTCTCCTTGCAAGCTCTCATCAGCCAAACTGTGCCAATGCTGGTGTCTCAGCTGTCAGTGTGGAGCTTTATTATTTTTTTTTCTCAGCCTCTTAGAGAAGTTGTCAACAAAAGTATCAGTGTCTTACAAATTGCTTAAGAACTAATAAAAATCCTCACCTATTGTATTTCTGGACTTATTTGTTGTTGCTGGTGGTTTTACATGAAATCCAATGCAAATACCTTTATTTAGTTGAATACAGTATGATTTGCTTTTTAGTTCCTTCTTTTTCAAAGATAAGCAAGTCTTACTCCTATTTTATTGATTGAAAGTTGAAATCTCCATAACCACACTGAGAGAGCCTTGCTGACAAAGCAGTGTAAGCAAATTGTCTTAGAGGTACTCACTTCCCAGAGGATGGAATCGAAAAGGATTTATGAAAGGGCTTCACAAAAGAAGGAGCTTTGCTCTTTCCCACATGTAGACCGTGCTTTCAATGCCCAGCCCAGACTGTTGAGGCAGTTGGATGATGGCCATTGCCAGTGAGGCCTCCTCAGTGGTAAGTGCTCTTTTCTGCAGCATTTCATATACGCTTTTTTGGCCAAGGCTATAAATGTGCCTGCAGTCTGTATTTTGCTTATAAACATGAGAGATGATCCATGCCCTACTCTGCATTTGCATTGGGTTAGCTGTAATTTGCAGCACAAGTTCATTTGAATAATGACAGCGAAAGCATTGAACATCAAGGCCTGCTGGAGCTGTGTAAAACCCAGCAGAGGGACCCTTAAGACTCTACTTTGTTTGCACTGTAAAAATATCTTTGGATCTCCACTTGTGAAAATTCAGAGTGAAATGTGACTCAAAAGCAGTTTCATCTGGTAGTGTATCAGGGCCAGGCATCTGGCGGTGTCAAAATGAAAACGTGGTATGTTGTTAGCCAGACCTGAGATGAATTTTGAAAATTGCTCAAGTTTGGAAAGTTTTACATCATTTGGGAGGAGGGCAAGCTGCTGAAATGCTCAGCTTAGCTACAGCAGCCACTGCAGATCTCACATATGTGATGAGCAACACAGGATTTACAAATCTCAGGCCTGAAAGGTAGAATTCATTGGGGAAGAACATGATGCACGTTGCAAAGCCTGAACTGTTGCTGTCTTGTTTGTGTCTGGGCATTGGGTGGCTCCAGTAAACCACTGAGTAGCTGGCAGAAGAGTACAAAAGTCTGCAGCTATTTACTTTGCCAGCAGGTTTGTTTAACAGTAAAGGAGTAGAGTCTGGCTTCACTTTTCAAATTTCAATCAAATTTTGTAGATTTGTCTCAGTGCTGTGTTTCAGATCACAGTAAATCACTACTTGGAACTATGTTTTTACACTTCCATCTGAAATTAGGACATTCAGGTCCTGCCCCTGCAGAGCCAATATTTCCACACATTCCTTTGCTGTGACAGACAGAGGTGGTTAAAAGCCTCTGGTTACATCCTCCCAGTTCACGCAGCTTCACTAGTTATTGACAGGTCTCATTACCACCAGATGGCTGTATTTTAGTGCAGGACAGTATCAAAGACCCCAAAAACTTCTGTAAATGTGTAGCTTTTACCTGGAACCTTAGGAAAGCAGAGAACAGTACTGACTGATAATATCTCAGAAAAATCACAGAATCATTAGTTTGGAAAAGACTTCTGAGGTCATCAAGTCCAACCTATGACCGAATACCACTGTGTCAACCAGACCAAAAAGGGATTTGTAAAACCTGTGGGAACTTTGCTGACAGATAACAGATGTTTTGACATTCTAAAACCAGCTACAAATGAAATTGGTGGCACTCAATTAACCGAAAGGGAGCAGGAAGGAAAATGTGTTACAGGGGAAATAAACAAATGCTTCCTTTACATAACAATAAAATTTTATAGAGAAAAAGGCAACCTGACAGTATAAAATACCTTTCAGTATTGCCTGCTTAGGACAGCATAATAATGCAGGACTGAGTAATCTTGGTTGAGAGATGTGGTGTGGTAGGAGCTGCAAAGAATGAATTAGTCACCATTTTCTTTGCCAAGTGAGTCAAATAAAAAACTATGTGAGAGCTAGAGTCAGGGGGAGAAAGATATTGTCAGTCCTGGATACTGAAACTGAGTGGGTTTACATTCTTAAAAGTTTCGTGCTTTACAGCTCTCTGAAAGATTAACTGATTCAGGGATCCTATAACAACAGACAAACAACCCAGAATTTAAGGACAGCCTTGGCCAGGGACAGGTACAATCTGAAACTCTACAGCTGTGGGAATGTGGCCACAAGATACTGATTTCTGGAGTCCTGAAATGATTTGGATCCACTACTATCTTCATTACTGCTTTAAAACAGAGTCTGAAAATGAAAGTGTTTGGAAGAAGCAATTCTGTGCTGAATTTCCCTGGCAGACTCCATCACTGGCTCTAAGAGAGGAGAAGTTGCTGAACTCACACATGTAGGGAAAGACAGTGAATTACAGAGGTTTGCAGCCTCATGTAGAGAGAAAATTGCAGGATTCATAAAGCAGTAGCTGGAGGAAGTGTGTACAGATGCTTCAGAGACCTCTTGTGCAAACAGACAACACCTTAACTCACAGATTTAGAAGAAGAATTAACTGTTCTTCAGCACATAATCTCTTAACTACTTCACTGCCATTATTAATGCTACTGAAACACCCTCTGGGATGAATTTTTTTGCGGAATTGAGTCCAAAATATCTAGTATCTTCCCCCAAACTAATCACATTCTTCTGCAACTCTCACTGGATTTAGTGGCTGGGCCCTGATACTGTATTCATCTTTTAGCTTTCAGTATCTAACAATTTATTGTTTTCCTGAAATTTCACCCTAGACATATAGGACAGTCCCCACTTGATTTTATCCCTTTGTTTTTCAATTTAGAAACAGCTGATTCTAGATGGGATTTATTACAGCACAAAATACCCGATTCAGCAGGTGTAATATCATATGGTGCCATCCTCCATAGCTGAAGTTTATAAAAGACACTGAGAAAATTAGGAGATGTGAAGATCCACAGATTTATCTATCCTAAACCATCATAGCACTGCTCGATATCAAAATGTGAGTCAAAACTTGTGAACACCATCACATCAAGTATCAGTATTGTCAGTTTTACACACCAGAAACCAGGCAGATTCCCTCAGTGAGCTTATAACTTGCTTGCTTTTTATTTAGTTCGTTCAGAACTCAGTGTATTTTAGAGGATTTTATACTAGTTAAATAAATGTATTTAACTTCATAGAAGGTAACTCCTATATATGTTTTTTCAAAATTCCTTTCTGTACTAGTGATGTTCACATATCCACCACAGCCCTGCCAAAGTATCTCAGTCTTATCTCCCTGTCGCCCAGGTATTGTGGGCTATTAATGTATAAATAGATTATTCCTTTCTTCTTCCTTTTCTTTCTTTTATTTTTGTAATCATCTGATCATTTGTCCTGAACATGCTTTTGATTTGTCCAAATCAAAAATCTAAATCATGGATCTGGGTGAGCTGGACTGGGTGGTCATTCTCAAAAGGAAGAGGCAGTTTTGTTTGAGCTCTTCTCCTGACCTGAATTCCTGGTTGAAAAATAAATTAGTTTCTTAGCTGAAAAGTAGATGTCAAAACATACTAGAATTAAATTATTTCTTATTTCCACCTATCAAAGAAAATTAAGTGAGAGGGATTAAGTAGATAAATGTATCAAGTAAACCAGCAATGAAAACAATATACTCCCTTCCTACAACTGTAAACAATTACTACCGTGCGATTTGGAAACTGTCAATTAGCCCTAACCAGAGTGAATCAGAGCTGCTTTCTGGGGTAATGAAAATAGAGCATCTCACCATCACATCACTATAGATTGCATTAACCTTAATGACTCCTGTAAGGCTAAACCTTGTCTTGCCAGGCAGACTGAACACTGTGCCTTGCAAGCTTTGCCTTTAACTTATCTTTGTAAAACTCCCATTGATTTTACTCTAATTTAGACCAGAAATACAGAAATTGTCAGGTCTGAACAGACCACTGGTGCAACTAATTTGATTTTTTGTTGCTAACTGTAACCAGTGATGGAAAATTAAAATGATTCATTCCCCATCCCCTCCTCCTTTCTCTTTCCACTTGTACCCTTTCCCTAATTTGTTTAATTAAGTGTGATGTGATTTCTTTACCCCCAGTTGATGACAAGTTTGTGTACTGAAATGGAAATATTAACAACTTTTGTATCTTCAAACTCACTTATATTACTAGAGATATTATGCTTGCTAGTGTAAATATCAAATCCCAGTTTGGAAATAATTCTTCTGTATCTCTTGTATTAAATAGATCATTCTAATAAGCTTCCAAATCCACTGCCAGGAGCCTTCTTTTTTTTTTTTTTTTTAAATACTTGAATGCTTCCTTTCAGTGGGAGAAAAGGTAAATGGGACCATGTTTCTCCATGAGCACCACCATCGGCCGCTTCTCCTGTTTCATTATTAATCTCTGGCTAAAGTTTACTTGGTGAATTCAATAGGAGTTCCCCTTGGACTTACCCCACTGTAACAAAATCTAACCCCCTTTCCTTCAGTTACAGGGAGTCTCTGTCTTCATTTTCCACTTAGATAAAATTTCCAACTCCTCATGGGAAGAAAGATAGAAGTCAATCTCTCATCTAGAACAATGTCTTCTTGGTCTAAAGGTTGGTATAGCTTTATTGATTAGCTTCTCCAAAATAGCTATTGACCTAAGTTCCCAACCTGTGACACAATAAAGTGGTCTTGCTATAGGCAGCTCCTCAGCACTTCTAAATTGGGTCCATTGGGGTTTCAAGCTCAGGATTTTAAAATGAAGGTACAAGAAGTTAATTGCTTTTTTAATAAAAATATTATATGGTTTCAATATCTGAGATATGTGAGGTTTACTTAGTTCATGCCACATCATGTTTTCTCTTAACTTAATCTCTACCACACGTCAGAACGATATATTAATATAGCAAAGACACTTTTCTTGTCAACCTTATTGGTGCAGAGATCTTTTTCCAAAGCTCTGTTGCTGGAGTCCAGAGAATATATATTATCAGCTTATTTGTTCCTCACATCAGCAAAGAAACCTGCTTATGAATAAGGAAAAACCATCAGGAATATTTTATTACCAATTACTGCAAACACCACAACCTGCTACAGTGCAGATTAGAAGGCTGCAGCTGTACTTACATTATAGAGGGAAAGGAGTCCATCAAGGTGTGAAGTTAACTGGGAATCTCAGAGTAAAGCATTTTCCTACAGACGTGTGAAGCTGGAGCATTCTGCTGGCATCTTGCCACACAGCTTTGCAAACCCAGCTATGTTTGAACAGTAGCTCCACTGCAGGCAGTGTACTATGATATTTTTTAAAATTCAAGTATAACTACTTTTCCCATCATCTATTCCTTGCTTTAGTATTTGCAAAAGCTTCTCATTCAAGTGGGAAGCCAAAAGATAAGCAAGCAAGAATGAAGCAGTCAGGAGTTTAACCTGACAATTCCCAGACCAAACAGGGAAAATATTTAAAAGCTGAGCACCTTCAGTATTTCAACAGAGGAGAGAAAAACACCACAAAGACCATCTTTTTGGAACCTCTGCAAGATTTTATGGACTTTCAGAGTGTGCAGTAGCTGCAGGGCTGAGTGAATCTGAAAAACAAGTGGATCCAGGGGAAATTATAAAATATCAAAGGCCTAAATTCTGGGCAAAGCTGTAATAATACAATTGTTAAAAATAATTATAATAAATCAGGAGGAAATGGCAGAAGGTTTCACTTATATTTGAAAATGAGCCCATATTTCCAGCACAGGCATGCGTGTGCATATGCACAGGATTGTGTTGCCTAATGTGTTTTAATTCAGTTCTCAAATAGGCCCAGGTTGAATTTGTCTGCAGAAACCTCTTTTGAAGCTCTGTGTTCTATCAAGAGCTCTTGCCCTCCAGATCAGGTGTGATGGGCACTTCTGGGCTGGTGTCTCATTCATAATAGAGCCACCATTCCCATACACTTGTTTTGTTTAATTACTACAGAGGCCAGGATCCAGAAATGTGGATGTAGCATTAAATGCACATGGATGATTTTGTACAGTAAAGGAGCTGCTTGGTTTTTGTACATCGACTAGAGTGTGGTGACCAGTGATGGCCTATGTAGTTTGGAGAAATGGAGATAGGAGATGCTGAAGAATACAAAATTTATATTAATCTAATTTTTCCCAGAGCAACCAGGGGTGCTCAAACATGGTGTTAATAGCAGAGCATTGCAGTTGTCAGGTTTGATCCATGTATTTTTTTTTCAGTCTCCCATATTATTTCAGTCCTGTTCTTCTTCATGCAGTAAATCAAACAGGGCATATCTAAGCTTCTAAAGGTTGCCAGATGTTTCTTTTGTTAAGTTATTGGGAGGCAATAACTTCTCTTCTGCTTTTTCAAAGGGCAGAAGAGTTTTGACTGTCTGGTAAATTTAATCAAAACAGATGAGTGAGACTGTGGGGCTTGTGTGAGGACAAGCTGACATCAGCTGTTCATGGGGAAGCAGGAGAGAAGCACAAGAGAACTGGATCAGGAGTCCCCTTCTGCAGGGACTGTCTTGAGCTCAGGCACGAGCACTACATAAATGAGGTCAAAAACTTGTGACAGGGAACCTGTGATATGCAGCTGACTGAAAGATGCTGCCCAGAGATTGTTTTTGGCAGGCTAAAGAACAGGGACATTGGGAAGAAATGAAATATAAGTTGAATATAAGTTGAAAGTGAGAAGTAAGAAATAAACTATAAGTAGCTTGTTTATTTCATGTTGCTTCTCTGCAGACACAGGTTTTCTTCTGAGAGAATGCAAGAAGAACATAACATTTATGCTGTGTTACATCCTTGAAAGTGTTTTAAAGGGAGAGTTCAGAGAGTGTCAGTCTAACATTTTCCTGAGCTTAACGAGAGCTGGAAGTAGAGCGGCTCTGGGTTTTCTCCCATAAAGTTTTTCCCGGCTGTTCAGGTGTAGCCTCCTGCCAGGGAGTATTACTGTGATTACGGAGACCATCTTACCTAAGAAATGCTGTTTATGTCTTGAAATACAAAGGAAACG
This sequence comes from Serilophus lunatus, assembly GCA_013399895.1. Taxonomy (NCBI): domain Eukaryota; kingdom Metazoa; phylum Chordata; class Aves; order Passeriformes; family Eurylaimidae; genus Serilophus; species Serilophus lunatus. Next base: position 1,704,368 of record VXBA01000527.1, read on the forward strand.
CCAGGAAATCTTCTCGTGGCAGTGCTGTAAAGGACTGGTGACCTCGGTGGGTGTAAATGGTGAATGAAGCAGAGATTGTGTGATGATACTGGTGGAAGCTTTAAAGACAGGATGTGTGGAAGGAAACACGATGCTGTGTTACAGTGTGTCTGGATTAGCTCCTGTAGGGTACGTATCCCAAGTGACTGTATCTTTTAATTGTACTTCAGAATCTGTTGCCTTTACAAAATTAAACAAAGAAGGAATTTCTGGAGAAGACAAGGAGATCAATGCCAAATGCATTTCTACATAAATCAGAAAGAACTTTGGTGCCAGGGATTCGTGTGATCTCTGAGCAGTGCAAACAAAGTGGCTGTGTGGTTTGTGCCTTATATGATGTCTGTGCCTTGGTTATGTCAAATCAGACTTTAGTAGTTCCCAGTTCATGTGGATTAGAGAAGTAGCTCTGTGGGTTTACTTGGTTTCTGTTTATCTCTTTCTTTCACAGCTTTTAGCGGAAACACAGAGATAGGAAGAGTTTGCTAGTTTGTCAGCTGTTTTGGTTATCAAAGCTTAGGCCAGTGAACTGTAGAGTTCAGTTACTACAGCCATATCATGTATCTTGTGTGCATCACTGGGATTCCTTCTTGCTTTGTTTTCACAATAAGAAAGATCTCATTGTTCTTGAATTTCACTACTGTCAAAACCAAGTGCATCGTGACTGAACTGCCACTTTGATGAGCAAAAAACCTTGTTGCTTAAAGAGATCTCTTTCCTAGTGCATCTCCAGAATTGTTTGCATCTTCCATCTACCATTCAGTGAAGGAATCTAAATAAATACAAGCATTTCACGCTCTCCCAACTCAGTTTCTTTGTCCAAAACTCAATGTTTCTCCTGCTCAAAATCCCATTTTTAAGCTTATGAACTGTATGAAGTAGTCTTCCAATGTGGCAAATTTCTGAGGGTATCAGAAAGCCAGGAAGGACAGAAACAGCTGCCTTCAGTAACTGCAAAACTCTTAATTCTGAACAAATGAGGTGGGGTTCACAAAGTCTAAAGTTTTTTGTTTAGAGAAAAGATTTCAAAATTAGGAGGCTTAGGTTGAAGTGAAGGTTAGCCAGAATTTACTAAATCTGAAATTAAGCACTGCCTTTACTATGTCAGCCAGCTGAAGGGGACTGGTTTGGAGTTGGGGTTCAGTGGAATGGGGAATGACAGTAGTTTTAGCATAGTTTCTCTCTGGGTAGTGGTGTACAGGGTACAACAAATAAAGCATGCCAGGGGTCTAGACTTTACATTCCCATTGTACATAATGCTGATTGTAGAATTTGGCTCCAAAACCAGAAACTTCCAGCCTGAGAAACACTGCAGTCCAGGTAAAACAGGAGTGAGAGCATAGACTGCTCCTGGCTCCAGGCTGCACCCTGAAATAGTGTGCCTGTTGCCCACAGACGGACCCTTCTTCCAGAAAATCCAGGAGCGACACTCCAAGTGTCTCGTCTTCCACCGAGACAACAGGTAACAAGAGCTGTGTCTCAGTGTCTGCAAGGAATAAATCCCTGGTGAGCTGCTCACCTGAACTTGTACCTGCCCCGTGCTTTCCGGAGAAGCTGCAGGTCCAGCCCTCTGGCCACAAGCCCAGGAGATCATGTTGCAACCAGGTGCTGCTAATGCCACATGGGCTGCTTTCCTATTTTCATCAGTTAACCTGCTTCTCATTTTTGCAGCTTAACTGCAAAAGTCCTAAATGAATATCACGGTTTGGTCAACTGCGGTGCATTCAAGTTCATATTTTCTACTTAACATGCCTATTTGGTGACCTGAAATAACAAAACATTGTTCTCATTTCTGAGGGCTGAGACTGCTTAAGCGAAAGCTTGAAACACTATTGAACGCTGTGTCACAGATGTTTGTGTCATACACTGTAATTTATTAGTCTCCCAAGGTATGCGAAATTGTTCTGTGACTATTCAGTAGCTGTAAAATATATGAAGAAATGCAACTACCCCAAATTTCTGCAATTTCTTTTGTGTGTAAGTTTATTGCCATTCCATAAATGTTTATATGGCTCTAGGACATTTATTTGCAAGACACAGCCTGCTTCAGTAGTACCCAGATTACCTTAACCTTGGCTGGACCTGACTCTAGGTGCTTCTGTAATGCAAAACAAAAATCAGATTAAGCCCTAACTTCAATAATTGAATTGTAGTAGCCAAATTTTATGAAAGAAACAAATTTCAGTTACACCTGTGTATTTGTAAAAGATGAATTTTCAGTTGTTAAATATAAGTGTTCATAGACAAGCTTGTGCACTCAACCAGAGAGAGAAGAGAATCAATATAACCCCTGAGCAGCAGCTCAGATTTCAAATATTCACAGCTTGTAAAGTCGAACTTGTGAAGTTTAATTGACCAGGAATAATTTGAGGACAGTGATCTTTATGTGCTTCATAGGCAGAATGAAATGGAGTGATTCACTGGAAATTATTTATTCCACTTTAGAAATTATGGGACACTTGCAATGGGGCTGTGAATTTGCTAAAATCTTAACTTTAATTTGCTTATGAACACTGCATGATCCTTAACAGAAAAGGAACAACAATTAGGAGCTTGTTTTCATGTAACTCCCTCCCACTGTTGCTCTTCCAAGCAGTTCTTAGAATGCCTAACCTGGCCATCAATAAGCACATGCCTTCTGCTACAGCCATGCAGTGTTGTAGCTGTAAAGGAGGAGATTAACAAGGGATCCATGATCCCTTTTGCTTCCCTGACTTTCAAGTTCAGAGCAGAATTAACCTGTGATTCTTGCCTCTGCTCCTCTGCTTAGACCAGTGAACTAAATGCCCATTTTTCTTTCTCTACTGTTAGTGAATATTTACTGTAGTTTTTCCTGTAGAGCTTTGTCACCTTGGCAGAGCTGAGAGTTTCCCTCATCCAATTTCAGCGTCATTTTTTTGTAACCCGTGGCAAAGCTTGCTCCTCTATGTGGTTGTTTGTTATGCCTCTGGAAATGCCAGACAGGAATCAGGATCTGGTAGGGAAAGTGCTTCTGGAGAAATGGGACAATCTTCAACTCCTCAAATCTTGTGAGTATTGTGGCTCAGGGACATAAAATTTCAGCTAAACGAATGTTGAAAGGAAGAAAGGTAAAAGTAAAGTGAACAGAATTTAGAAGATAAGTAACATTTCAGTTCTGTTTATAAACTTAAATCTTGGCTTAATTCTGAAATTGCGTATTATTTAGGAATATTAGTGGAAATAAAGTCATTTGGAGAAGTCTGTCATGGCTCAGAGATCCCATAACAAATTCTTTGGTGTTTCAGGTATGTAATCTCTCCTTCTTCTTGGTGTCCAGATTTATCACTTCTGTCAGCCTGTGCAATTAACCTCCAGTCAGGCTCTCCTCGCTGGCCAATGCACCAGGCTACCTCTGGCTGGGTTGGCTAAGACAGCTGGGTTGGAGAGACCATCTAGTCATAGAACTGTTGTGTTTGCAGATCTGACATTCTAAATTATACCATGTCTGTTCTCTGAAGCTGTAGATATCAGGCAACTGGTGAGACTGACAACCCTGTAAGGCAGCTGTGAATTAGCCAGTGGGCCCAAAGTATACAAAAGTGTGAAGTGGATCTAGTTCTGATCAGTCTTCATCTCATGGCCAGGCATAGGTACAGTTAATATATAAATACATACTGGCTAGAGAATAGATGCAAAGAGCAGTGACACTGCTTGAAAAAAGTCACATCCAAACTCCAGGATTCAGATTTTACAGGCAGGCACCAGTGTCAGAGATTTTTCTTTTTCAAAGATAAAAATGAAAATTGAGTACATAGCAATTTATTTCTGCAGGTCTACTTTAGTGTTACTTTTTCATCTTTAGGATTTAAGTAGGTAACAACACTTGTGCCTATTAAAAAAGTGAACTCAGGAGTCTCTAATTAGGACTTATGGTGCACTGGTTCCCCTGCCAGGGACCTGGCATCTCTGCCACAGCATTCAGCTCTTACTTCTCCCTGAAGAATGTTAAGAACCTCTTAGAGTTAGAAATATAAATTGTGTTTCAGGGAAGGTGCCACCGGGCTGTGGTGTGGTAGTGCTGGGCACAGCTGCCTGCTCGGGGCTGCCCCTTGAGCTGGCTCTCTGTGGGTACCTGCTCATCCCTGCTCAAACAGCCTGGGCTCAGCATTTTGGTCTGCATCACTTCTCTGTTAGATGCCTTTTTATGTCAGATTGCCTACAGGTGCAAGCCAAGCAACTGCTGCAAATTATAAGGAATCTTTTGTGCTTTGTCCTATTTTAAAGCCCCTTTTTCATTTGACTGTACATGATCACTTCCAGTATTTAAGCAATATGGTCTGGGAGCTTTTTTGCTTTACTTCAACATGTTTGTTCCCTGCTGAAATTCTTACCCTGACTGTAGAGCTCAAGTTCCTTGGTGTAAGCCATCCTGAGGAGCTGACACATCCATTTTCAGGTCTGCTTCAAATCCTGAGGGAGGGCAGCCTTTATCCAGACTAACCTGAGCTATGTGATTTTAAAATTAAGCAGCACAGCCCACTCAAACCAACACACCTGATGTGTCTGGGCAGAAGCAGAGCTCTAGCCTGAATAGCAGTGGTTTAACAAAAGCTAGTGATCTACAGAGAACTTGTCTAAAGGAAATAATGTTTGTTTTTTTAATATTTTACAGAACGAGCCTCCCTAGTTTGCCCTTCTTTACAGCTTTATGCCGCATATTGAATGAGAGCCCTTCACCAGCTTCTAGACATTTCTTTCATGAGAAAATTGACTGGCAGGATCATAATTTTTGCCTGTCACTCTAGGTAAGATGACTCCATGGACTTCTGTAGTTCACTGACTGAGAGACCATCAAAAAGCAAACTTTTCTGGGTATCAAGATTACTAGCAATGTGAAGGGAGATAAAATGAAGCAGATTTCTGTCTTTTCTGTATAGCTCACCAGGGAACATTTCCTCCCATCCATTCCTTGGTTTGGCTTTTTTTTTTTGGAGTAGACAAAGTTGTGTTCCTCGACATGGGCCTTGCCTTCCAGCAAGTATCCTACCCCCTGGTCATGGCAAAAGAGCTGCTGTGGTCTGATACCTACTCAGCCTGATCTAGACTCAGTGGCCACAACTAAACTGTGATTACACAGATATCCTTTTTGCCCTTGTCCTTTCTGCGTGATGTGTGCTCAGTGGTGGCAACGGCACTCGTACATGTGCTTCATTGTACTCCAGTACCTCAGTTTCCATGGCTACCACAGAAATTGCAGGTTTGCTATACAAATTGGTAGGAGAGATTCAGAACACCAGCCCATATGCTGCAGCTTCCTGAACCTCATTCTCCTCTCCTGGGCTCAAACGTGCTTCTCTCTGTACTGTTGGTCTCCACTGGGTACAGCAGGTCTTTACCAGGCTGTTCTGGGGAAATTTGGTGCACACACCAGTTTGTCCCTTTGTGTGGCTCTGGGTTGTCAAGTTTTTGAGGAGGGAAGACGATCTGCATTTTGATATATGGCTGAAGGGCCTGGGAGAGGTTTCCTCCCCAGTGGTTGGTTTTTCTCCCACTCCCCAGGTGTAAAGCAACTGAGTAAAGGCATATTTTAGCATGTTATCATGTAGCTTTATGCAGAAAGGCTGATAGAATAGGTAAAACAAAGCCCATCCAAGCCAGTACCTCTCAGGACTGAAGACTGACAGCAGGGTCCATGGCAGGGATTACTGGAATGCAGAAGCTTCAGAAATGCTCTCCCCGTACCGAAGTAGCTGCAGCTCTGCTTTCCTGACTCAGAGATGGTATCAGTATCTTTATTAGTGACTTTTTTATATAAATTTGACTAATTGTGTTTGAACTCATATCCAGTTTAGCCTCTGCAACAACTCAGCAACAGCTCTGCAGCTGAACTGTGCACTGAGTGACAAAATCTCCTGCAGTTTTATCTTTCCCAGCAATAGCAGTCCTAGTTCGTTTAGTCATTCCACAACCAGGAGCCATTCCATAACAGTGATTATTGCCCATCTTCATATCCTCTCCACTCCTAGTTAATCCTTTTTGTGAGGCACGGTGACTAGAACAGCTCATGTTTGTCAAGATGCAGGAGCATTGTGAATGTGCCCTTTCCTTTCCTAGTACATCCAACATCTGGATTGCAATTCGAGTATCTGGAGTGCTCCTGAACACTGATCTGGCACTCTCTGTCAGAATACAAGGATTTATTTCTTCACAGGTAGTGATGAAGGCAAAGCTCAGCACTGTGTGCTGACACAGCTGTCTATTTTGGGGACTCTATTCAACTCCTTCCTTGGGACCAGCAAATCCCCTGACATGTCCTGCTCAGTGAGGTTAAGAGTAGGGCCATTTTTGAAGGCTAGACCAGATTTCGGACTTGTGAGGCAAAAGTTTTGATTCAAACTCATCCTGATGTTACCTGTCTTCAGCTCTGCCATTCTACAATACTTTACCTACCCAGTTACTGCATGTTTTCTGCGTGGACGGGAGATCCTCAGACCAGAAATGCCACACTCTACCGTGATGTAGCCCAGCTTGAATTTTAGGCAATGTTGGCCATTATTTATGTGAAGTGAACGATATCCTGAAGAGGACAGTTCTGGCGCTATTATAAAATCATGCTGTGGCCACTAGTCCTAAAAGATTGTACGGGGTGGTAATTACAGTAGACTTGTCCCACCACAGCCTCTGAAGTAATATGGTCCCAAAGGACATCCAGACCAAGTTCCTTGCAGTGTGTGCATTGCCTTGTGCATTAAGCCAACCAAAAAGTGTGTTTTATCTGGTGATAATCAGAGTGTGTTATTACATTTGAGTGTATTACTGCAGTTATTAAGTAGCTTTCCCAAGATTTATAAAATAGCTATTGTTCAATAACATTTTTCATCATACCACCTTGAAACCTGTTAGCAAAGTACCAATTTAGTTAACCATTGTAGTTGAACTCAAGTCATGAATAAAATATGAAATAGATTAAGAAAGATGAATGGAGTGTTGAAAGAAGATCCCAAATCTGTTTTGGTTAATGCTCATTGCATTAATTTTCTAGAATTGCCTTCTTCACACACTACTAACTGAAACTGCTTCATCCATTCAAATATCTACACTGCTGCAGAAAAGTTTCTTCTACATTTTCATTTTTTACCAACTTGAAATTGAAGGGAAGTGACCATATATAGGATGACCTCTAAGATACATAATTCTAGTATCTGTGAAATTTAACTCTGCCTTATGAAGTCACAGAGCACATGTTTAAGATGGCTGAAGATTGTGTTGCCAGATTGGAATAAGTTATTAGGGATGTGGGAGTTTGAATATTTTCTTTTTTTCACAGTAGGTCTAAGTACAAGTGCAATATTTAATACTTAAACATTTCTTCTAAGAGAAATTCTGACTTGGATCACTTGCGTTATCCTGTAAGTAACATAATTTCAATTTTATTATCAGGAATATTTTCTTTTAGCCCTTATGATAGTGTTCTTTAGGCTTTTATCTAATTTTATGTATTCTGACTAAATCTATTGAAACAGAACAACACCATGGACTATTTCTAGCAGTTTGACAATATATAACATTGACCTTGCTAAGAAGCAAGGATATCCGTTCTTTGTTTTCCCAAGATTAAGAGCACCACCAGATTTACTCACTAGCATTACTGCTCCCTCCCCTAATAATGTATTTCGTGAATTTGTCCTCCAAGTTTAATGGAGGACAGTGCAAGCAATCTGGAAAATTTGGCAACATTACTCATTGTAAAAAGCCTATTTACATATATTAAAAGATGCCTTACTGAAGTCTAACAACTAGACCTCCCTGAACATCCTAGCAGCACTGAACCTCTCAGGTACCCACACAGCACTCAGCATGCCTTTGCTGTTTGCAGAGGTTAATTTATGCAGCTGAGTCAGCTACTAATCACTGCAAGGAAAACACATCCAGATGTTTACTGTAAAGCACCAAGTTCTTTGGACAGGGACATTTACCATCACTACAGAAAATCATAAAGCATTGAGTCAGAAGACTCAATTACTACAATAATCTGTCTCTGGCCTGTACAAATGTCAGGTTAACAGCATAAATACAGGCCAAGCATATGGTGATACTACTCAAAATGCTCTCCCAATTTTCATTCATTTGCAGCACAATTCCTAAACCACTGATTGTGCCTGTTTTGAAGAGCCTTTCTTCCATTCCTCTGTCCAGTGAGTTTGAAGCCCTATATGCAATATCCCTATACTGCATTTACAATCTCCAGTGGCAAGGAGGCCCAATGATGGCAAGGATCTTCTTCCAACTTGTCTTAGTTGTCTGTCTGAAGCATCAGTTCTAGGAGAGGGGTTACATAGTAGAAGGTGGAGAGCAATTCTTACAGAACATCTTGGGTTGCTTTCAGAGGCACATAAAGGAGATGTCCACACAGCAAGTCTTGAAAGCAGGGGTAACTCATGTTCAGTGAGCAAACAGTAGCTAGGAGACAAAACCCAAGATTCTGGATGAGCTTTAGTCTCCTCACTACTGTTTCTGTCTTTTGTGTGTTTGCAGCTTAGTTGACTACAAAAAAAAGTGCACTTGTGGTACTGTTTGAAACAATTCAGCTTCCTTTGAGAAATTATGTGACTGTTCAGGTAGGGTAGGACAGAGTACAATATATTAAAAAATTCGGAGCAATTTGAAAATATAGGGGTGCTTTGACATGTGAAGCTGCTGGAGAGACTCACCACTGTATGCCGTGTCTTTTTTGGGCACTTACAGTGTCTCCTGAAGTTATCGCTCCTCATGGCGACCCCTACCTGCACTACTCTTGCATGTTGATCCCTGTTATAATTTATCAGTGTTACATCTGCCCCATTTTGTACTCTGATTAAATTAGAAACCCATTAAGCACAGTTGGCTGTCAGACAAAGGAAGTGTCTGATCTTATTTTCAATATAAGACATGCCCTCTGCTCTCCTGCACATCAGAAAATTTCCAAGGAGTGATAAGGCAGTGGTTTTGATAGGATTTCTACATTTCTCCAAGGATTTGTTGAAAATGTGGCAGCTTAGTAGCTGAATATTAGATTATTAAGTTACACAGTCTGATGTATTGTGTATAAAGTACTTCCTGAAGAGCTGTCCACCCCTCCAGAACAATCCTTCACAGCAGCAGGCAGCAGCCACCCTCCAGTGATGCCACAGCAGCAGGATCTGGAGAAAGCCAGCCCTTCAATCCATTAGAACAATCACATCAATGGACACTGTGTCCTGTTTCTGGAAAAATGACAAATCCAATCTGGTATTCCTTTGAGAAAATACTGACAATAGCTTTGTTTAAGGTTCTCTGTGTTTTTTTCTTTTTGTTGAAAAAAACAGTATATCATTAGAACATTTTTCTCAAGAACCATGTGCTGAATATTCCCTTCAGCATTTCTGACAAAGCACAAGATTTGCCACAGTGTTCAAGATGTTCCTTACACATGTCACTCTTACCTATGTATCTGGTCACGTTCCTATAGGGATTACAAATCCTTTCTCATCAAATGTTACTTTAAGTGAAACAAGATTTGTTGTTTCAGCAACTTGGTCTAGTGAAAGTTGTCCCTGCTCATGGCAGGGGGTGAGAACTAGATGATCTTTAAGGTCCCTTCCAACCCAAACCATCCCGTGATTCATACTGAAGATATTTGACAAATCATCAAAATCTCTTCTTGCTTGCTACTGTGTTAATATTTGGTATTTTTCGTTAAAAGGCAGTTTCTCTTCTGCAATCTTCCCTTGGAATCAAGTTGCTTAACAGCTTAGTCTTTAAAATGGTGTATGTCCATTTTGTTCTCTTTATGCTTTCTGCTAAGCAGTAATAAAACAGAACTAAAGTATAAGATTTTTTTTTTAATATTCATTTCTTAACTGTGCATCCTTCAGGTTGGGCTCAGCTAATCTCTGGATTTCAGTGTCAAATATTATGGCATTTATCTTTAAAACTCATTTGTACTACACAACACACTCACCTGAGAAAATCCTCAGACCAAACCCCTTTTATACCAAGCACCCTCTTTTTCTGCTATCAAAGAAAAATAAAGCTTGAGACCACTAAGCTGCAACCTTTTCTATAGAACTTATTTATCTGATATTAGCTGAAATGTGCATTGCACTTTATAGAAACAGAAAGAAATCCCCGCTCTAAAGCAGGTGTCTCCAATGCCTGTAAATGTCAGTCAGCCCTTCCGGATCAAAAGGTAATTGTGCACCCACCATGAGAAAGCAAGCAGGTTGAAGCACTTATAATACTGTGCTCTGTCAGGTTATTAGGTTTTCAGCTCGGGAAATTCAGCTTCAAATGCCATGTAACCTACCTTAGCTGGTCATTCTGGAGCATGTATGCAATAGACACAAAAAGTTCATAAAAATACATCAGGCACCCCCACTGACAGCTATTTAATTACCAATCATCTGCTGCTCACACAGAGGAACAGTGTGTTGTCCTCTTGGATGTTTCATTAGTATCATCCAATTTTGGCTATGTCAAGGTTTATATTGTGGTCAGTACTCTAAGAACAGAAAAATCAAATATAAAAATACAACCTGTAGTGTTATAACTGTCTAGGTAGCAATTCTTGCTCTAGTGAAATCAGACCTTCCAGCCTGGTTTTCAGATGTTTATAGTTTCTTTTGTTATTTTGAACTGTTTTGATGATAAAAAGGAAAATTCTGAAAAAAAAAAACCAAACCAAAACAGCAACTTGGGTTGTATTGTTTTTCAACAGGATGTTATGTCCAGGGCCTTGAACTGCTCTGTCATGACAGACTTGCAGAGGATTCTAGTCATGCACAAAGGATTCATCTCTCTCCTTTCATCCAGTGCACAGCTCACCAAGTTCTGTGGTACCTCAGTCAACCCAAAGGTTAGTGAGCACCAAGGAGCATTACAGAAATCCAGTGTTTGCAGTCGATTTAAGATGGGAGAGCACCAGCTGTTATGCTACATTTCTTTCTCCTTCCTTAATTTAGGCCTCCATTCTGACCAGTGGAGTTTAAAGAACCAGATCCCATTCTATGTTTAGGAATAATGTTACTAATTTGTTGGACTCCTTTAAAAAAAATCTTCATTGGAGCATCTAGCAGATTCTTGGGCCTCTTCTGCCACCACATTGTTGGCTTTCCTTGCTCAGCATGATAATTGCAATAGCTCCTGGATTTATATACTGGAAGGGGATTAACACGTGCACATCACTGTCTTTCAGCAGGTGCAATTTATGTTTATCTTCCTCCGGCTGCTGGTGCCATCTATTGATTTCCAACTGCTGCCTTTTTACCTAAGCCTTGCTGCAGAGGGAGATTTAGTCAAACAAAAGGTCCACATTTGATCCTTGGGAATGGCTCAAGGTGTTTTAAATCTCTTCTAAAAACAGAGCTGTGACTTTATGCTGGAGCCACAACCATCTCATCACTCATTCCACCTGGACAGCCTTGTTTTTCATGTCACAGTCACTTAGTAAGGATGGCAGCCCTGAGCAAACTGGGCACTTTATTTCTGGGGGTGGATCTGTTCTGAGCTGCCTGTTTAGTTTTGCTAGAAAGGAGCTGGATGGAGAGTAATGTTTTAGAGTGTTATCAGGACATGTCTGTATGTCACTACAACACCTTCTCACTACTAGTAGCTCCAAATTTGTTTTCTGATTTTAGCAAATAGTTGCCCCTTCATTTCTGTGGCATCAAATTGTTTACTAGGTAAATTCTATGTGGTGTCAGCCAGTCCAGGTTGCCAACATCTTCAGTTGGCTTTACTCTCTTTTATCTTGTCATGTTTCCAAGCCCTGTGAATCATCATAGCATTTTGTTGTGGTCAAAACACAGTAAACTCAGATTTTGCACCTACACACAGGGGCTTTGTTGTCAGTGATTAATTCTTTTAGAACTTTCTTGCCTGAGGCCCTATGACAGGGCTCTCCTGAAAGCTGCAGCCACCTGAGCTGGAGAAGGTTCAGGTTGGTATTCCTTTCCTTAGCTGAGTCCAATTCCCAAGCTTGATGAAGGACTGATCCCAACATTGATGCTCAAACTCTGAAGCAGAAGCTACCTATTGAGCTAGTTCCAGCACACAGAAAGTGTCCTTCGGGAAATAACCATGCCTGGGATTGCTGCTGTTCTGTCTGGCTGTTCCTATGCTCTGGCACTAACCTCTTGGTCTTGATGAGCCAGTTCATAAATGCACGGTACAGATAATGCTGTAGCAGCACTGCTGGTTCCACTGTTTTCTGCTTCTTAGTTTTACTCAAGATCACTTAACAGTGGTTCCTTGGCTGGCTTATTCCCTCAGCTAGTTTTAATTCTTTTCAGTGAGTTTTCTGGAGCCATTGTTGATATGCATGCATGGTAGTAATTAAATAGGGATCATGGAGTATATTTGTTTGTCTAATCCAGAGAAAAGTTATTCAGAAGCATTTTTATACCCTGCTTCTTTATTAGGAATAAAAATTATCAAAGCAAATTGGTTTTTGGAAGATTTTTAGGAATAATTTCTTGGATCCAAATCTGATTAAACCTAGAGAGCTGGATTAACCTCCAGAGTAACCAGCTGTTGGTATCTAAGGTAAAAGTCTTGGGTTCAATCTCCTCTTTAAAATCAATGGACTAGGAACTTGAATTCAGAGCAAATTCTAAAATATAAATCCTTATCTTATTTTCACACCCAGACCTCATCTTTTCCACAGCTTTTAAAGAAAAGCCTTGCTTGGCCTAAAAATCAGTCATACAGAGCTCCAAGAACCAGATTAAAAAGTTAATTGCACCTTCTACACTTCATTATAGCATTATTGATTAGAACACTTATTTAAAAAGTAGATTTCTTCCATACTTCCAAGGTTTATTGCCCAGATAGTCAGATTACTTTCAAAAATCAGTAGCTCTGAACTCCACTCATCAGTATAAATTCATTACTTGAGTTAATCTTGCTTTGCAGTAAATAAGAAAGGTATATCCACTATTATGTTCCCAGAAGTATTTCCAATCTTGCTTTGGCAAACACTGTGTTTTTAATAGCTTGAAATTGTGTTTGAATCTTGTTGCAATTGAGATGGGAAGAATACAATCTATAATACTTTTAGTTTGCTTTATCTACAAAAGTGCCAGAACTGTACTTTTAAAATATTCCTATACCTGAGGTTATTACTGGCATCTCTATACTAAAGGAATAGAAAGTGTATCACCTTATAATTAGTCACCTATCTTTTTTTTTTTTTTCTGTATTTCATGATAAAGACAAATTCTAACTTTTTTTTCTGCCTCTTTTCCCAATTCAACCTGGCAGGCAAAGACTCACTACAGGAAATAACACCAAGCACTTTCTCTGGGGATTCCTTTGCCTTAGCTGCTGGATTAAAATCTTTTATCCTAGTTTAAGGTCTGATTGAAAAAAAGCCATTCATAGTAGTTTGTTAAATTAAAGTAGAAAAATGCAAGGTGAGTGGGACAGGCACTATCCAAACCAAGCTATTAAATTTCACTGATTTCAGAAATTACAGCATCTTTTTGAGATATTTGCTGTGTTTTAGTCATTACAGAGGAGACAAACTTTAGTCAAGCTAGGTATCAGATTTAGTGGAGCTGAGCAGTATATTATCCTCCCTGCCCTGCAGCACGTGAGTAAGTTCAGAGTTCTGCTGCAAATCATGTGTAAATGGTACCTTGTTAAAGTGTTGCCTCCACATCTACAGATATCAGCATTACCTAAAAGCTTACAACAGCCAGTTCAACTACTTGCATTAAAATGAGCAGAAGCATGTTGGCACAACTGCCAATATAGTCAGTTTGAAACTCCAAGATAGATGTGGTTACCCTCTGCAAACTAGTTACTCTTCTTCCTTCCCACTAAATACTCTAAAGAGAGGGAAAAAAAATCTTCACTTGAGCTCTTTTATCAGGGAGGTCATGAAACAGGCATCTATTTGGTGTGTGTGACAGAGCCTCTAAAGACAGCATCATTTCACCACAGCTTTCATCCATCAGAAATGCAGCATCGCTCAGAGGACCTTCCCTAAGAGAGCACAGGCCAGGGAACTCTTTAGCATGAGTCAAAATTGCAACCTTCTAGGATAGTCATGAATTTTAAATCACACTCTAAAATCATATGGAAGTTGCCGCACCTTGCTAAGTAAAATGAGCTTTTGTTCTGTATTCAGTCTCTTTGGGTGAAATAGAGTTGTTGCAATGGTTTGGTTTTGTTAGCATCCAAGAGTCAACACAGGTCAGTGAGCAAACTGAATTGTCATCTGTCTGCATGAAACAGAACTGCTCTCTACATCTTCATCATCAGTGCCTGGAACCCTGCTCAGCCCAGCCTGTCTTTTCTAATGGCAAAGGGGTTTTTCGGGTGCTGGAATGAGCCCTGCTCACAGCAAATGGCTCCTCAGGTACAGCCACTGCTCCTTGGCTTGTCCAATTCTTGTAGAATCACTTTCCAATGAGAAAGGAATTCTTTTTTCACTTTTATGTTCTCTAACAGACATCAGAAGTGCTTTTGGAGATTATTGCAGTATAAAATTTTAACTTGCTTTGTATAGCTTTCCTCTTTTTAGACAGGAAGGGTTTTGTCTCATCTATAGTATGATGTGCTTTGGGAAAAGCGATCTTATTCTTTTTATCAGAGGCAGCTTGGGATAGGCATAATATTTACAAATGATGCCATGAACAAGTTATGCAAATCACCCAAATGAGAACCAGTAAGCTTTTATATCCTGCCAAACAATCGTGTATTGTAGAAATGCCACATTTTACAGTCAATTTGAGAAATGTTTTAGAGACTTTAAAACATTAGTGCCCTATTTTTCATATTGCTCAACATATATAAGAGGATTTGTTAGTACCATGAGTAAAAAAATATAAACCTTTGGAATATGAGGGAAAAAATAATCGTAATAGATTTTAAAAACCTAAGTGACTTTGAAAAGCTTCTTGGAAGTTCATAACACTGTCAATTTTTTAAAGATCTTGTCTAAAATTGAAAACCTGTATGACTGCAAAGAGGCAATCTGTGCCTTTCTACTTGTATAAAAATACCGTTTCTTAGTGCATGTAAATGAGCCATTATAAAATAAATCAGCAAAAAGTAATGGATTCTCTTAACCTATTAAGTTCTCCAAAGGGCTCATCTACACTGCAGAATTCACAAGTGTCTGAACTGAGCTAAGCATCAGTGACTGCACAGCCACATTAACTATTTTTTAAAGTTGTTCCACCTTCCCTCTGCCACTGTCCTGAAGAGCATCACTTTTAGGAGGTTCTGGCTACCAAGGCCAGTTCTTGGGAGCCACATATCCAAGGGAGATTTGCAGAACCCCCCTTTGCTAATTCACTGTAGAGCTGCTATTGAAAGACCAGGGGCGCCAATTCAGCTCGTTAGCTTCTACACTATTGTTAGCTCATTTTTAAGTGATTTATCTAAATTTGGAGACACTATTGAATTATTTGTAAGCTCTAATTTTTTCATCTTTAAAGGGGCATATGGATTCTTGGGTTGAAAAATAGCACAAGTTTTCCCTCAGAAAGGAAGTTGCTAATCACAGTAGTAAGCCACACAAATATCCTCCCCAAGTCAAAGGAAAAAACAAAGGAACATCTTTCAGGCAAATAAGCAGCAGCAAATATTTAACTGATAGGTAGGGGTGAATTCGTGGGAAGTACAAAATGATAACTTTTGTAAATGTGTTCCTATGAGGGTTTTTCCAAGCAAAAAGGTTTTCATGCCATACCACATCTGAAATCCTTACAACAGCTTTCCACCTTCCCTGTAAAGAGCTAGTAGAAAGGGCTTATTTTTTTAAAGCTCTTCTAAGTCTCCATCTCTCTGCCAGACTTTATTTAAAAGGTTACAGAGTGCCGATGCCTCTTTCCTGGTGTTTTACTGGTTTTGCACTGAGCCCCATGCCCTCGTTTTGCATAAGGCTGGCGCCGTGTATGTGATTTTTCTAGCAGTGAACTCTTTACTGCTGGAGAAGAGCAAACTAGGTGATTTTCTAACCTTGGCTTTCCACTAAGTCTTTTTGCTTAAGGCACATGATAATTTTGGTTTGATCGAAGCTGCGCCAGAAGCACTTGGGCTGGATGAAGCCAGCAAGGCCCTGCCAGCGGTGGGGACATGGGGAGGCCAAGGCGGGGACATTTCAGAGGTAAAAATAAATGCACAGAGTTAAGTATGAGGTGGGGAAGAGGGGATGAGGGATGCTCATCCACACGGTAAAGCCAATATGAAAAAAATGTGTGCGTGTGGTGGGGGCATCAGGGCAGTTGTTGGGTGAGGGGACAGGAGGTGTGTCTGTCCATGGGCTGGACGTGGGAGCTGACCCTTTCCAGAGCCTTCCCCTCAGCACCGTCCTGGAGGTACAGTGCCACGGGGGCAACTGAGTCCTGTGAGGGCCTTGTGCAGTACAAATCTTGTGTAGTGCATTTAAATATTGTTCCTCCTTGTACCCTGAGAACCCATAGGGCCCCTCTAATGGTGCCTCCTCCACTTTTCCGCATTCATAGGATGTCCTTCCCCGGTGTTGCACAGGGGTGTTGGGTGTTCCCAATCCATTGAGGCTGTGGCCCACTCCAGTCACACATTTGCAGTAACTTCATAACTAATGAGGGCCAAATGAGAATGTTAGCCCTTCATGAAGCACCTCACAATTTTTTGGCATTGAGAAAGTAACTCTTACACTTAATCCTGCTGGCAGTGTTACACTGTGAGCTATTCCACCAGTGCTGTGGCATGTGCAATATATATTGAGCATGTTCCAGAGACAGGAGAGATGATGAATGGCTAATGTGTGCCCTGCTTTCTGCTTCTGTTGATAAGTGACTGATAAAGCTGACAAATAGCTGGATTAAGCAAGCAGAGCCTACATAACTCATTCAAAGCGAATAACTGTTTACAAATTATCAATTGTTATCTGCACAGTTTTGAGTTAGGAATGATGGATCCTATTCCTGTGTAGAAATAATGGGACAGTGATTATGTGTATCAGGTATGTGAACAGTAAAATTTGCCATCTGACAGGTCTCATCCTCAGGACAGGGACTGGAAAGAAAGAGAAAAGAAATGTTGTTTGGACCAAGTGTAGCAATTTTTTACTCCAGCAAAGAACAAGAATCTGAATACAATAGAGACTTTGGCATTTGGCTCCTAAATACAATCAGAATCATTTTTAGGCTCATTTAGAAGCTATTGTAACTAGTTACTACTCAAGGACCGATTTCCATTTCATTCCCATGAGTAGTGTTTGCAGAAAATGTAGAATGTGTATCTTTTTATTAAAACAGGAAGAAATGCCTGCTAATATAATAGCACTTCATTTCATAATTCACTATAGGATGAGAATGGGATTTCAGAGCTGCTGATGTTTTAATCTCATGTTTCTTTGTCAAAGTAAAAGGCTGTGTACAAGCAGCGTCAAGTTAAACAGATTTAGTTCATCAATGGCTCATATTTGTAGCACATGTGGAAAGTGGGGGAGGGTTTATGCTCTGCTCTGTATGACCAAGTGCTTGCTTTTAATTTAGTGAGTCGTCTCTGCAACATCCTGATAACAAAACATGGCTTCAGATTCCTGAGATAACATTGAGTGCCAATTGCACATCAGAGAGAAAATAACTTGGCTCGCCATAGCCTGGATTGATCCACAAAGAAAGAGGTTATAAACTGTAATGGAAGTGCTGACACGACCAAAGGCGATAATACACTCCACTACCGCTCTCAGAGAGAGGGGACCTGCGGCTCTCAAGGGTCTCGCTGTGGCCGCACCACTCGTGCTGGAGTAGAGCTTTCAGCAGGGAATCGAGGTGATGCGTCAGAGCTCGTGGGTGTGCTCCCTCTTGGGGGCTTGGCACCCTCTGCTGTCCACTTTTTGAACAAAAAGAAACAACAACAACAAACTCAAAAATTGAACTATACTGGGGGCATAAAAGACCAGATCAAACTCTGAGTAATTTTGGTAATCAACGCCCCTCACTCCTTCTTGCTGCAGCAAACAGTGAATGTTAAAAACAAATGTATTCTTCTTGCTTCACAATAGTAGTTTCATAATTGCATAGAGTCTGTTTCTCATAAATAAGCTGGCCAAGTCTTGGCTTCTATTCCCACCGTAAGGATTCATGACCATTTAAGTTGGATGCAAGCAGAGCACAAAGGCTCTGGTGGTGGAGGGGTCTCAGAAATACAGAGGGAGGTTTTTTATGCTTCAACAAGGCCTCTTTATAATTACCACTGAGTTAAAATAAGCCTGCCACAGTGGAAACGCAGTGGAAACAAGGGGGTTCACACCTAACATCTGGCATGACTGTTCTTGCTACACAAGCATCTTGTGCTGCAGCTGATAGTGCTGAAAATTGGGTAGGGTGCCCTATGCATGTTTTAGCTATTTAGTTAAATGTTTATTCACTCTAGGGTTTTTTTTGGAAACAATTAACTAATGCTTTCCTTGACACAGCGACACAGAGCTCTGCTTCTGCAACAGGAACATGGGATACCCAGCTCTGCAATAAGGGAAAATTAAACCTAAAAGCTCCGGAAAGCAGGAGGCCCGTTTCTATTGTGTGACTTACCTGTACTGAATAGCTCCTGTATTTGATTGACAAGGCAAAAAATATTCTGTATAGTAGGCATGACAGCCTGTAGGAAACAGCCATTATTTGTTCCTTATGTATTCCAATTTTTGGGTCTGCATTTGTACACTGTATTCAAGATCAAAAAAGAGAAATTTATCAACCAGATCTGCAATGCACACTGTGCCAGTCTTCCCTTAATAGGACACCAGAAAACCAAAGCCGTGCTTCCCACTAGAGGTCTTTCAGTGGCTTCAATTATTAAACGGTTTCAGTTATGGCTTTATGAGTTTTCAGTTATCTGTAGCTTCAAGTATGAAATCCATGGCAAAAGTAGGACAAAACACCGTTCTTCTGAGGGCACAGAGAGCTGCATCCTGATAGACATTGGTGCATTCCTTCTCGGGTTAGCTCAAGTTCTGAGTCATGTTCCTCTGACGTTAGTCTGGACTCCAGAAGACACAGGTAGTAAGACATGTGGCATGTTTCTGTATAGGGTGGGGAATGCCTCCCCCTGTACGAGCCAGGGCCAGCACCCCCTTGCCCTGTGTGCCCCAGAGCTGGGTGGTTCTCGGGGTACAAGTTCAACCAGAGGCTGTTCTCCTATGCCTGCTAAAGTCCACTGTGTCCCCAGGGAAAAAATAATTTGAGAATGCAGCTCTAGGGTAAATTGCTACTTCTTTCTCTTGCATTTCACTTCCCTCCAGGAGTCCCAATGCTGTTTCCCTAACAAAGCGTAAATGGATTTACTAATCAACTGCTTTTCTTTCCATATCCACTCTGCTTCTCCTCACATCTTCTCAGACCTAGGAGGATAACTAAAGACTCAAAATGCTCATGCTCATTTCTATTATAAGAAGAAAAAAAAATACACTGATTCGAAGAAATTCCACTTTTGAAAGTAGCTTTGGTGGTGGTTTGTGGGGTTTTTTTTCTGCAACAACCACGATGTTGTTCAAATCATGAAGCTCTTCACATTCACTCTCAATAGAAAATAAAATGGAGGAACTGCAGAAGGCAGCACTGGCATGATTTGCACATAGTCTTTGAAAACAAACGTCAGATAATGGCAAGTGAGAACCAGCTTTATATTAGACTCTTGCTGCAAAAGTGTTCAAATGAAAGGAAGAAAATATGACCTTGTGGAAAAATAACCCTCACTCTAATGTTTATCTGGAAAAAAAAAAAAAAAAGAAACTGTTATTTTTAAAAGGACACAGAATTAGATAGAAACCTGAGTGTTGAGAAAAACACTAAAGAAAATCCCAAATCCTTATTTGAGATCTGCAGTGGGTGGAAGCCACAGTACCTAGTGCTCCTGTACATGGGGCAGTCTGTTGCTGAGCTATATATTCAACCACAGATTGGTTTCCCCAAGCATCAGCCCAGACATTGTTTTTATTGATTTATTTTGCTATCTTCCCACTGCAGTGATAGGATGACAAAAGAACCACCTGTGGGTATCCTAATATATCTAATGCCAGCAGATTTTCAGGTTGAATAAAAACAATAAATCTTTCTAGGCACAAAGGGGAAACAGTGAGGTAAGTTAATTTGGGAAACTAAAGAGCATGATTTAGGAATATTGGGTTTGTTAGAATGGATCAGACTGGTCCTCCTGGTATACTATCTTCTCCTCAGAGACAGTTTCTAACAAATGACACACAAGAAGACAAAATAAGTCCATAACAGTTAAGTGTTCAGTGACACTTTAAGGGACTGTCCTGCTTTCTGACAGTGTAACAATAATTGTGTTGCAGCAGTAAGAAAGAGATCTGATTATTATGTTATGCACATTACAGATGCTCCAAAAAATGAGGTGGCATTTCCTGAAGAACCCATATACAATGCCCAAATTCAATACAGGTGCTCATGGGTGTGCTTGCTGATCACTGCATCTATCATGGGACACAGCCTGTATTTTTCCCTGAGGCGGTACAGTTAGATTTGTTGTACAACTTCCTCTTAAATTAAGGGAGAAAATGAATAAACATGTAAACCTGTTCAGCTGCTTAATATATTCACAAATCAAGGTTAAACATTAGCTAGTCAAAGATAGTGTAGAGTCTAGCATACTAGAAAACAAAGTTCTCTTTCTCTGCAGTTCTTCCAATGGATATTCTGTCTCCTCACTTCCATGAACAGGCTGAACTTGTCTTGTGGGGTGCTCCTAAAAATGCATATTAAGCTATCATGGTAACATAAAGCTCCTTGGTTCTAATGTATTTCAAACCAGTAATTTTACACTCTTTTGAGCTTTGTGTTAGTAAAAGCTTTCAGACTAACACACTTCTGAGACCGTGCTACTCTGCTTTCCCCTAAACAGGTCCAGCATAGGCTGCAGTGGCTGAAGTTCCCTACAAGTGCTGCTTTGCTGAGCGTCTCAGCCCTGACCCGTTCTTGGCAGTGCATCTAGAAAGGTTAGTTTTTGCTCTATAAGAATTTCAACTCCTAGTTTCTGCATCATATTTCTGTGTCTAAATTTTTATTCTGACCACAGGAATCTAGGCAATTTTCTTAATCCTGATCTTAAATTTTGGTAATTATACCACAAGATGATATGTCCATGAGCACTGCTATATATGTAGAATCCAGTTTTGAATGAACTGGGAAATTTTCTATTATATTTACATATCTTTAGATTGCTTAAAGCAGCATAAAAAGAGGCTCAATATATCTGCCCCTGAAACCTCAAATCATATTGGTAGTGGTTGTCTCTGTAAAGTCAAGACAGTAATACACACATGCCAACTCCAGACATGCACCCTTCTCAGACATAGGAAAAAATCAAATTGAAGTGAAGATATAAGAGCTCAGGAGGTATTTCAAATGAAGCCAATAAAAGAGAAAACCTAGAAACTGACACTCACCCATAACAGGATTCTTAAAGCCTCAAATTCAATAAACCCACAAACCAGAAGAAATTAAGCAGGCTGTGCCACTTCAGGACATCATGCTATGCGATTTTATCAAGATTCATGGGTATTTAAAAGTAATGACATAAACTGGTCGTTTAAAGTCAATATTGATTTGTTGCCAGATTCTGCATATCAACAATTGCACTTGAGTGTCCATTTACTTTGCTCAGAAATAAATATTCCTGCACAGCTGCAGGTGCTAATTGGAGGAGAATCAGTTTTTACCACTGGCAAGGGGACAGATTGTTATCTCAAGCCACATGGTTCATTGATTTATCAGTGGTGGTGCAAGCACAGAAATTTATAGGAATGTTGTCCAAAACACTTCTTTTGAAGCTTTTTTGGGGAAGAAGAATGGTAGCACATTCCCAGGTAGGAATGTAAGAGACTTTCTGAGTATTTGGACTTATTAGCTGGTTGAGGTAAATTATCTCCATTTGATGTTTCTGGCTGGCAGAGTTAATTTATTTGTACAAAAGTATTTAATGATGCAGGGAGATTGTTATTGGTGGTTTAATTATTGTTTTGATCAGAGCTTCTGTATGGGTGGTAGTACTCCTAATAAGATAATCACACTTTTTCATCTGTTAATGAGTCTTTGGAGTATTCCCAACACAGTTTTAAGTCTTAGTTGTTTTCCCGCTCTTGGTTTAATTTCTGTGTTTCATTTGGCTTGCATAATGAAACAAGATGAGCTGCTTTACTGCTGTTTATAGTCAGTCTTCCTAATATGGTTTTCTGTGCTTGGGCTGATCAGGATTTTCCAAAACTACATAAACATTTCTAATCTAGAGGAAAAAATTGACTTTGCCCATAAATTGAAACAAATTAATTGTTTTGTTTTTTTCTTAGCTAATTATAATACTGGTTTTGCACAATCTTGTTGTGGTATCCAAATTTCAACACTAAAGAGCATATTGTCTGTCTCTCTTTTCCCTCTATAGCTCTTAAAAAAACCCCAAAGCCTTCCCTGTGTCTCCTCTTGCAAACACTTGCTATTCAATATTGTGAGTTCATACTCAAACACAGCAAAATACTGACAATATGGGCAGTATTAACACTAGCAAAGGTATGGCCTGACTGAAGTCAAGGGTACTTCAGTATTGGATGCTGACAGCAACCATTGTGTACAGATGTTGAGTTGTATGAGAAGCTGGAAAGTAGATAGAAATGTTAAGAGGAGAACAGTAAAAGAGCAAAGTTAATATCATATAAACAGAAGACTTTGCTTTTCTCTGAAGGTGTATATTCTAGTTCTCACAGTATATTCTTTACGGAGTATTTGTGTACTCAGTTTTCCCGTTTTGTGACCATACTTGCTTTTCCTTTGTTTCATTTTTTATTCTGAGTTTACGGGACCTGGCTCTTATTAATTGTGAAGTCAACATTGGTTCTGTTGCAGTAGTGTGCATACAGAGACAGCCCACACTGCAGAGATAAAAGAGCCATGGGAATACGAAGAAGCGAGTGCTGCCAGAATGTCCGTGTGTTCTGCCTGCCACAAGCACAAACAATATTTCAGTCCTCCATATACAGGTTATACAGGTGTCTACTAGAAAAATTGTATTGGAAGCAAGTGACAGTAAATTCCTTCTTTTCTGGAATTTTCCCATCTTTGATGCCATGGAAAAAGAAATGTAGTAATAGAACTGCTCTCCATCCAGCTTTAGCTTCAGAGCTGAGTGATGGCATTTCATTAGGTCATTGTTAGAGTCACTTTGGAACTGCATCACTATTTCTTACATGATGGGGTGTTTCGCTTGTACCATCTCACAGAGCTTCCAGAAGTAACTAGAGGTGGGCAAAGGCCTGGTAACATTCTAGAGATCAGTTACCAAAAAAGAAAAAGAAAGAAAGACTGGAAGGACCCAGATTAGAGAAGAATAGGGCTTCTTGTATTTTAACAGGTACCTCAGATCTTCAGATTTAGCAGTGATTTCCTATTGGGTGAGCTGGGGAAATGGCATCAGCCACATCTGCTTGTAACTTGGGAAAGCTACAAGATTACTCACAGTTTCTTTCCCCATCTCTCCCAGGCTTTAGCCTGAGAAGTTTTTCCTTCTCTGTTGTGACCTGTATTGCGTGCCTTACATGTGTAAAGTCTTTAACTGTATTAAATATGAAAAAATTATGAAGATTTTCATAGTATAGCAAGTATCCTAATATCTTAGTTATTAATGCATGAACCTGGAGAACACAGCTAACACTGGGCCCCATATGTACGGAACCGCTGTACAAGTCCACACTATAAGCTATTGGCACATCTGGCACCTGCTGTTAATGGTGGGAGCATCTTTAATAAGGCCACCGGAGGAGATGAATGGTCTGCATTGCACTTACCTTGTATGCCATTAGCACAGTTCTGCAACAGCAAAGGAAAGAGTGGCTCTTCCCTCGTGTCTGTGTTATGGTTCTTTTGAGGATTAGCAGATTGTCTTTCATGGGGCTGTCACTTGAGTCTTTCACCAGCTTTAAAACTGACATAATTTTCAGACTAACCAAAGTCTGAAAACAGGAAAAGCAAAGCAGAAGTTCAGGGATGTCACTCAGTCACCCACAGGAGTTTATCTTCTGGGTTAGAGTTAGTCTGATTCACTGGCCACAGAAATGGCCACTGCAAATACTTCAGTTTATGTATCTGGTTATTAAACCAGAAGTATAAACTGAACATTGATGCCCATGGGAACAGTGGAGAGCATTGAAGTTTAAAAAGTCTTTGTCTAATGTTCTTTAACACTGTAGTAAAATACTGTACATTTTGGAAGACAAGCAGTTTTAAGCTAACAGCTAAACATCAACAGCATTTGCTGAAAAAGTTCCTGTAGTTATGGAAAACTTCATGAGTTGAAATCACTGTGCTGAGCTCCCTCTGGAGAGTCAGACTGACTCAGCTTGGTTTCAGCTCCTTGGGCACCCTGGGCTCTGTTGGTTTGCCCTTTGGGTCTTATAACGCCCGTTCCCTTCAAAAACACCAATTTTTGCCCCATTAAGGGGTTGGGTTGCAGACGAGGATCACAAGGGGTCCAAGGATTTCAGAGGCACTCTCAAATTCTCTGTGTAAGACATGAATAGCAACTCCAGTAAGACCAGTATATACTACTCATATGTCTAGGTTAGCTCTAGTCTCAGAACCTTTACTCAAGTAATCTACAGAGTGTGGTCCTAATTAATGTAACAAAACAAAGACAAGCTGAATGTTTCACTGAAAGGAAAATCCTGCTTGAGGAAACTTGCTGGCACTAAAACCCAGGTACTGATTATCTAACACTGTTCACACAGCTTGAACACTTTAGCTTCAAAGAGGATTTTTTTAATATTTTTTCAATATAAAAGAATGACAGAAGGAAAAGGCAGTGTGATGATAACAATATATGTGACTTACAGATTCAGGTACTGAGGATTTAGGGAAAATTTACAATCCCTTAATGTAAACAAGGAGAACAAATCTTTAATGATTAAGAGGCTTTTGATCCTTAAAGACGTGTAGCTTATTTTACATGAAGCATTCATGTTTAATTTTGTAGAAGAAATGGCCTACCATGATCTGCATCAAAACATAAAACCAGTTCTAATACATAGTAGGAGGTTTTAGGGAAACAGGTGAACCATTGTGGCTCTTGGGGATCAGTTGTTGCCAGTGGTAACTTCAGGACATTGTGAGATGTACTGAGAAATTTGTGGGTGTCCTGGAGCCCGGAAGCTTCACAGAAGCTTGGGAAAAGGCTGCTTTACAGGAACAGCATTTGCCACCTTTCTGATGGGGCCAAAGGTGTGGATGGGTCACAGAGAGAGCGAGCTGCTGGAAAAGAGGAAATCTCTGACCTGGATGGATGGTAAATTCTCTTCAAAATAGGACAAGAGGCATTTTTTATGGCACAGTATCTTAAACTGCTCTGGCACAATTGATGGAGATGATCTTTTTCCTCAAGTACCATAAATGGTTTGGAATATAACAGCAAGAAGTCATGCACTTAAAGATTAATTAGAATAACTGCGAGTAAGCTCAGAGGTTCATCAAATGTGAGATTACAAGAGGAAGAATGCAGGTACGTTATTGGTTGTAGGATAACTATGATGCCACTGTAATGTGGTCTTAAAAATGCTAATGTATTCTGGGATGCATCGAGTGAGGTATTTTCAGTAGACAGTGAGGTATTAATATCATGGTACAAAGCAGTTGTTAAGACCTTGTTTAGAACAGTGCACACAGGGTAGGAGGTCTAGAGGACACTAGAAGAGTGGAGAACCTATTTGGAGAGAAGGTTAAAAATAAAGCAGAAAGACTGAGAAAGGATGATCTAATTACTATCTACAATTGCTATAACGTTTTAGTTAAATATCAGAAAAGCAAAATTATTTGAGGGGCAGAAATTATAAAGAACAAATGGCTATAAATTGGGAGTGAATAAATTTACCCTGGAAATTAGAAAGTTTCTAGTTTCAGAAGAGTGGATGCAAGAAAAGCCTTGAGAGAAGCAAGGCACTTTGGCTGTCTTAAGGCAGAGTGCCCGTACGGCAGCTTAGTTATCCAGTTCGTCCTCCAAACTGGATAATAAAGGGATGTTGGGTGTCTTTGCGTATTGCCATTCTTCAAAGGGGAATTAAGGAGACTAATCCCCGTGTGATGAAATGTGTATTTGCGGCGTGTTAGCCCCGTGTTTCAGGATGTTTGTTAACACGCTGGAATGTCCAGAAAGATGAAGCTTCCTTTCCGTGCCTTTTTAACCTTGAATCACCAGAGATGACACAAAGTTAACGTATCACGGAGCTGGCCGGGCAAAGGTTCTATAATCAGCTGCTCTTCTGTGTCTCACTATTAACAGGACCCAGAAGTCAGCGTGCAGTGGCAAAATGGACCTTGTAGGTGTCTCGTGGATCAGACGGGTGTAGATCACGGCTATTTCTCTCTGCTGTTTGTTTTCCCCTGGACGTTCTGAAAGGGCACGTTTCTTGCACTTGCCAGACTGAGAACTTTGTGATACCTGACTTTAGCTACTTTCTTCCTGTTGCACGCTAGTTTGGGGCTTTTGCAGAACAAGTCCTCAGTTCCTCAGAGGCTGTGCTTCGGGAAGGGGGTGGCTGCCGTGCCTCGCGGTGGACGCGGAGATGTTCTGGGGAACTCGGGGAGGCAGACTGCCTGGCCGGGCTGGCCCGGGACTGCCGGGAGCTGCACTCAGTCAGCCCGCCGCTGTCTGCTGGGACTCAATTAGGAGGTACAGCGGCAGTTTAATTTGAATAGCTAATTCCGGCGTGCCGGGCCGGGAGCGGCGGCGCTCGGCGGGGCCGGACGGATCGGCATGGCGAGACTCCCCTCTAGCGGAGGGCCCGGGCCTCGGCGCCCCTCGGCGGGAACGGGAGCGGGAGGGCCGCCGCACCGGGAAACGGAACCGCGGGGATGAAGCGCTCCAGCCCTGCGGAGCCCTTCCTCGGGCAGCGCCGCGGCGGCTGCGAGACCCGGAGCAGCTCCTGCCCTGCCCGGGCCCGGGCGCGCTGTGCTCCCTCCCGAGCGCGAAGGGGAAAACACGCCGCTTTTTTTTTTTAGTTGAAGCCAGTGGAAAACGGAGGCTTCTCATCCGCGTGGAGGGGTGGGTGGCCGGGTACATCCTGCGTGGCATCGTATGGCATCTCTCGGCAGCGACCGGAGCCCCGCGCTTCTCGGCGGTGCCGCCGCGCGCAGAGCCGTGTGTGCGAGCTGCCCGCTGGATGCGTTAACGAGCAACTTCATGGCTCCATTCGTCCTTCCTGCCCGCTGTTCCGGCGCTGCCGCTCTGTTTATTTCTTGGTACTTCTCTGCTCCAGAGACAAACCAATACAGCTCGCTCGAGCCGCCCGCTCTTCCCCTCGGAACACTTATTTCAGGTAGCAAGCAACTGGTGTCTGCCACAACGCGAGG